>CAUHTR010000462.1:0-131815 GCA_959609185.1 Schmidtea polychroa | reverse complement strand
CGCTTTCAGGCAAATCTTTAAGCAATAAACGCCTATATAGCATTTTAATATCAATGCTCTTTAAAATAATATTGAAATACTCGCATGCTAAATCTCCTTCCTTAACTTTTCCATTAAGTACATTCCTCATTGTAAATCCAGGCTGTTTAGTATTTACATCCTTTACCGATGGATCAACACTATCAGGAAAAGCTACTGTCAAATTATAAATTGCGTCTATTTGACCTCTCAAATTCTTGACAACTTCAACAAATCCTCTGGAGCGCGGCAGTAAACAATGTTTCAATTCAGGCATTCCCTTTGATCGAGCAACCTCATTACTAGCTTCCAGTTTCTTTTGAGTAAATCGAGTTCCTTCCGGATAAATTAGCAACTGTAGTGAATATAAACTAAACTAACATGTAAAATTATTCAAATACCACATGATAATATCCAGGTAGAGTTTTATTGAATCCTTCCAGTTCTTTATCTATTATCTCCTTGTCCTTTTTGTAATCTCGGTTTAAAAATATCGTCCCATTAAAACTCCATATCCAACCAATTATTGGAATGTATTTTAAACTATGCTTTGCAAAAGATTGACCACCCTAACAATAACAATAATAAATAAAATCATTAAATGCTCAATTGAGAAAGTTCGTTACCCTAAAACTTAATACTTTCTTGCATAAAATTACATAAAATACAATAAAAAATTAGACATTTTATAACATTTATTGTGAAAGATTCATAAATCTAGTATTATAGAAGGGGCCCATACATTTCACAGAAAATATCATTTTTCTCGTTACGCTCTCTTCACAAAATAATCGTATAAAATATTTCTGTAGTATTCTTTTCACTTTGTCAACGTATCCGAAAAACATTAGGACTTTAATTAGTTCCAAATTTATGATTCTTTAATAAATAACAAGACTCTGTTAAAATGACAAGATTGGGTAAAAATCTTCAAAAACGAGTAAAATTTATGTTTCGAAAGTTCTTAAAATAAAATAAATGTTAAATTTTGTTTCTGTGTGTTCTTGAATTAACTGATTCTATGCCTTTTATGTTTTTTATTTACATAAATATCATTACATAATTTGAATTTTACTGATACTCACGAATTTTCGACACTGCCTAAAATTCGTGAGTATCAAAAAACATCGATATATTACTGATTATATTACTCTTTTTAATAAATTCAATGCAAAGAATACTCAGTGGTGAAATTGGAAAAAAATTTCTTATAATGAATTTTACTTATTTATATAATCCTTCATTACCATTTTTAAAGTAGTTTGACTACCAAGTTGACTGTCAAGACATCTGAAAATCCTAATATAGTCTTTAATTTCGCATTCAAAACCTATGAAACTAAATAATTCAAGAAAATGTCATTGATGAATAAACAAACACAAATTGGTTTATATAAATTTAATTATCAGCAGTGATTATTAGCGTAAATATAAGCGTTTTCAATAAAACAGTGCTTTGGCAAAAATAAGATTTATTGAATTTGATTAATAGAATTTCCTATTGACAACAAAAAATGCTTAAGCTATTTACCGACCTCTTATATCATGATTAAACAGAAATTAAGTCAATTAAACTTCAATTAAAATTTAATTAAAATCTCAAAGAACATCGAAGACTTTTTAATATATGAGACTCGACTTCATTTCGGTCATTACATTAACTTTACCTTCGAAGTCTTTTCACTTACAATATTTTTATGGACAAAGATAGCTTAGTAAAAGTAGTTTACAGACAAAACCACTTGCGATCAGTGTAAAATAAAACCAATGTCCAATTGTTATATTTTGCTATTAGATGAAAAAAGATCAATATAATTCTTAAGAATATATACAAATATGGATTCTCATTTAAATCTTTCATTGGGTTTGACAAAATATTATATTGTTATAGGGTTATTGATCATTATACATAATATAATCACTCGGAGTTACAATTACATGATAATAATTAACACGAAACTTTGAAGAACCATCTTATGAAAAGCTTATATTTATTATAGATTCTATATATAACGTGTTAGACTTTGTACAGGATCACGTCTCTATATTTCATTATCATCCCGTCTTATTTTTGTGAACCAGCAAATTTTCACATGATTCATATTATAATATGCATATAATCTGGAATACTTTGTTTATACTTTATATAAAGACGCATACGGCCCATGAACACTTTCTAGAAAGCTCCTAAAAAAGTCCGAAGAAATGGATCTATTTAAAAATTAAATCTAATCTATATTGCATATGATACGAATGTGTAATAAGTAGAGCAACCCAAATGCCAAAAAAATGCCAAGATTGAAGAGAAATTTTAATTGATTTAATTGTTAGCATTAGATTGAAATTTCAACAATGAAAATATATACACTGTTTTTGCATTTTATTTCAATAAGGATAATAATAATTCATCGGTAGATGATGATGGTTCGGATAGGTAGGATAGCTGGCTTTTTTAACCTTTTATGATTGTTGTATTAATAAATGGTTTATCCTAACTACACATTGTTTATTATTTTTTACTGTTTTTATACTTAATCTCCTTTTCCCTAATTGGTTATTCATTGACCAATAGCTCTCTTACGTAATTGGCTATTCTCTAACCAATACCCCTTTATAAAGTATCCATCTATCCAACTCAACAAACAAATCAGTTTTATATCCAATATCCATTTGGTAATTTTTTGCCAACAAATGCCAATATTCTGAAAATTTTGTCAAAACCTCATCAAAAAATTGCTAAATTTGGGTTGACCTAGTAATAAAACTATAGCATATTCCAGGGGTGGGCACGCATGAGGTCCTAGAGAGCCACATGGCTCATCAAAGAGCCGCACTTGCCCACCCCTGGTATATAGTGTAGTGAGACATGTATTATTTAAATATTGCTTATAAAAAGAATCAAACAAGGTAGAATGTAATAAGGAAATATTAAATTTTGATTCTAAATACCGCCATCGAATGACACTATAAATTTTAATTCTGTTTACATCTATTTTGTGACACAGTTAAAAATGAACTAACCATGAAAATACAATTGCAACAAAAAATTTTTTTTTAAAAATTCAGTTGAAAAAATTTCAAAATAAAAAAATCGAATTCAATTTTCAAATTCAATTATCAAAAATTCAATTATCAAAGAGCCGCAGTTTACTCAACGAAGAGCCGCATTTGCCCACCGTTGGCATATTCAATAATTTCTGTTTTCGGCCAATAAACTATTTTCCTTGATATTTTCGGCCCTCAATGCTTCTTAAGTTGTGCACGCCTGATTTAGAATATATTATTTATAAGGGTATATACATAACTTTGTAAAACCACATTGAATAATTCATCTTTTATTAAAATTAAAAAAACAGAAAATCAAATTATTTTTTAGCGAGCTAATATTGGCAGCACTATATGGGTTGAAAAGTGTACTTTATAATTGAGATAGATAATTGATAGTTCATATGGTCCGACATTGCATAAATAACATTGATACAGCCGTGATTTAACAATATCAATTGAACTTTATCAAATTATTAATCACATATGTTCAAATGAGTTGAATTTTACTTTTTCTACAAAATTAATTTTTTTTTGATTCATTTATTTGATATTGCAATAATCATTATTAAAATCATTCATCCTTTTCACCGTTGATCTAATATTTTCATTTTTTCAAACTATCGAATAAGAGTTTTATTTATTTGATACGGATTTTTGGTAAAGCTTGTGTTAAATATAAGACAAAATATTGATCGATAATCAGAAAAGAAATAAAAGTGATGAAAATTGAAATTTGCAGTAATTATGTTATTAATAACAAAATTGAGAGTTTGTTATAATTAAAAATATTTTTGAGAATTTTGATATAAATTAACTAAATAATTTTCACTTTTGGGTTTTCAATTAAAATAATTGAATTTAATATTATTGATTTTTAATCTTTCCTAATTAGTTCTTAGAATTGAAACAATCAAAGAACATCGTAAGATTTACTGATATCAAAATCAGACATGAAAACAGAAAAGAGCCTTATGAACTGAGCAATTGTTATATATTGCTTCAATTTTATTAGTTTGGTAAGCTGAGGTGATAATTGAAGAAGGGATTAATATAAATTATCTGAAGATTTAAATGATATCAAAAATCTAAGGAAGTGACAGTTAAAATTCAAACTATATTCCCAAACCTAATTTGAATATGAGAAGTGAATTTTCCACCACCAAAGGTTCCAGTATCATTTAATGAATCATCTTTGTTGAATATATATAATTCTTTAAAGCTTGAATCTTTGTTCTTTATATGTTCCTTGATGAAAGTATCAGGAGATAAACTCTGTAAAGGCTTTTCAAAAAACAAAACTCATATGTCATTAACCATTTCACGCCAAGGACTGTATATATAGAACCACAAGAAAAAAAGGACGCCAGAAAATATTGACCAAAAGTCAAAGAACGTTTAGACTTATCTTTTACTGTATTATTCATCTGCACATTCTACAGTAGTAGTTAATATTTCTAACTGTACAGATGTGCTTACTTCATAATTAAATAGAATTTGTGTTTATATATTTTCCCGTCGTATGGGCATTGCTGATGGAAAATTAGCCAAACATGAAAGGATTAAACAACTTTTTATAAATCTAAATAATTGCAAACACGTTTAAAAATTTCTTTTAAAATACTTAACAAATACTCCCTCCGTCTGGTAATATGGTATACATTTCAACAAAAATCGTAGATTATCGTGAATATAAAAATAAATAGGCAACTGTCATGACATTGTCATAGTAAATATTCATGACAATATAACCTAAAATATTTGACTTTAGTAATATCATTCTTAGTTAAAAACTTACCGCTCAAACATCAGTGTTTCTTGAGGTAGATAAAATTAGTACCGCTGCAAGACGAATATGGAAAATGTGGAAGGAAATTTGTTAAATTTAGAAAGAAGAGATTCAAAATATAAACAGTTAACTAAAGAACAACGTCAAGGTATTTTTGAAAAATTATTATAGCAGATGAAGGAGAATACGTTAAAACACGGTGCAATCAACGAAGTTGCTACTGCGTTTCAAGTTTCCCGGCTAACCGTTAGCAGAATTTGGCATGCAGCACAAACTCAATACAGAAAAGGTAAGATATGTGCCGATGTTTCTTCAAAAAAGAAAAAAAGATGCGGAAGAAAACCTAAAGACTATTCGAACAATTTAGCGCAAATAAAGAATACACTATTAAATCGTCGAGGAACGCTTCGCAGTCTTTCCTTTGCAATTGGTATTCCAAAATCAACTTTGTTTGATATATTCAAATCGGGAAAGTATATCAAGAGAATATCTTCTACAGTTAAACCAACTTATTTTGATTTATTTTATTTTTTCGCAAATGTATACCATATTTCCGGACAACAAAAATCGCTCAAATGTATACCATATTTCCGGACGGAGGGAGTACAATTTAATTAAATAAACATGTCGATGATTTAATTAAAAAAAAGTGCCACTCAAACATCCGTTTTATGATATATTTAGAAAGTTTTCCTGTCAACATCAGGTAAGATATAAAAAGCTATATATATATATATTGAATTTATATAACAATTTTTATTAATTGGAACAATTATTTTTGAAATTAAATTTATATAATTAATATTTTTTCCATTTAGATAATTTTATAAATTTTAATTTTAACAAACAATCTATGAATTAAAAAAAATTTGAAAATAGAAATTTAAAATTATTTAACTTAATAATTTAAACAACAACAATCCATATATCCAGAATTAAAAAATAATTGATTATTTAAATTAAATTTAAATAAGGTTTTAATAGTTTTTTCTATCCTATCTGTCGAAATATATCGTTTGAATGGCGCTTTTTTATAATGACATTTATATCATTGTTAAATGATAATAAAATAAGGTCAAATGTACAGAAAAATTAAATGCAATTTATTTGAAAGAAAACTTTTCAAAATGATGATAAAACTATACAAACAAAATATGCCAACGGAGTGCTGCCAGCCGTGCATTTACGAATGAATTTCATTAGCACTTTCAAAAATAAGTGAATTGCAATAATCAATCAATGAAGCAGGTGAATTACTTAAAATCAGCGATTTAAAAACAAATTTTAAAAAAGAAAATCGATAACTTCAGAAGAAGGACTACAAATTTCTTATTGGAAATAATAATGTTTTCACCTAGATATCAATGAATATTTATTTTTAATTATTATTATTATTATTATTATTATTATAGTCCTTGACAAGGACAATCTTATAGTAGAAATTTTTTTCATTAAATACATTATTTGCAGCAAAAGGCTTAAATTATAACTTTATTGTTTTAAATAATAAATGCTGCTACCAAGAAATCATCAGTTTTTTGTTCCAGGATGATACAAAATACAAATAACCATTACTAGAGATTGGTTAGGATGGTTTACCAATAACTTTGAATCTTAAAATTATTATTTATTACTTTCGTTAGGCAAAATTATCCTCATCAAATGAAATAAATAACTCCTTCGAAGTCCAAAATTTCTGCCCGAAAGTTTTACACAATGAAAATCCAATTAATAAAATTATTTATTTGATAATATATACCCGTTTGTTTTATTACACAGCTATTAACTTAAAAAAATTCGGAACTTTTTTGTAATTATTTTATTGGTGTCTCAATTACTTATTTACTTGAAAATTCTATTGAAATTTTTATCTAAATATTACTAATAAATCACAAATTTAATTGACAGAAATTTAACAATAGAGCTATTTAAGTAGTTTCATTGCACATTCTATAACTCTTACAATTCATCAATGAGAAGTGTATAACTAATTAACGTAATCACACACACACACATCGGGTTAAAACGGACCAATCACAATTCAGATTACTCGTGTGCTTTATAACTGGAATAATGGAATTAAATGTTAAATTTACTCAAGGTTCCGATTTAAAATAATCAATCGAATACTGAATACAAAAACAAAATTTAACTCACTCCCAATACTCCAAATTTTTCCGCGAATATCCAAGTTGTGACCCAATCGATATCATACTTGTGATTCATGATTATTAGTGCATGCTCTTTACCGATATGTTTTAATGTTTCCTCATCTATATACAATCTAAGTTTTAATCCATTCCACCATTGGGTGATATAAGTAAAATCTAAAAATTAAAAAATATAAACACATTAACTTAATCGTAAATAATTCATTACGAATCCAAACAAAATAACATAACCGATTGACAACAGCTCTATACAATAATCTGTGAGTTTTGAATAAAAGTAAATATGCAATCAGTATGAATGGAAAGGTGAACAGTCCAACAATGACAAATGATAGTAAAACTATCATTTGCAATATAAAAATTTCCTTAAAGCGAGATGGAAGAAAATGTAACATTAATACAAATAGACGCTAAATCAATATATCAAAATAAAAAAAATAAAGTAATTATTTAAATTAGTGCGTTTGATAAAATTTAAAACAATAGTGTATTAAAACATATTATAAAGATTTTGACTTTTTTTTTATTCTAATTTAATGTATATATAATTACATTTATTATGTTTAATATACGAAGTTTACGAAAGTTTGTTAGCATTAAAATTAAAATTTCATTAACCTCTGAAATAGAAGAATTTCTGGATAAGACTTTGGCTTAAATAAATGATAGTGCATACACATTCAAGCAACCATATGAATTTAAAAATTAATTATTATTCATATAATTAATTTAAAAATTAAAAAAAAATTAATTAAATAAAAAATGTGGTATCAGATGGTTTAGAAACTGTTATGCTCTGCTTTGGACGTTTTGCGCATCCAAACCGTATGTGGAAATAATTTCCCACCACTCGCTTATTTTAATATCGTTCAGGCGGTTCATATCGCTGAACGACTGTGGAATCTTACGCCAATATATTTTGAAAAGAAGCTTACAGCTTAAAAACCCGTCTTTTACAATTGTTATGCTTTGCTTTATATTCTTAGATTTATTCTGCTGCATTTTGATGTTTTAATGATTAATTTATTATAGTAATATACCGCTAATGTCGTTAATCAGTGGATGAGTCGATTAAAGATGAGGCGTCAGAGGTACGACACGTAAAATGATTTTGTTCTAAATTACATTTTTTTGTGATCCAACATGACAATTCTATGAGAAAAGATTTTCACGCCGCATCAACTGTAGCCAGACAATGAGGAAGTGACGATATTTAAAATATTTTTCCATCATGCACAGAGAGAAAGTACATCAAATCTTCTAACAATACTGTCACATGACATCTATTCGGCTATGCGTCTGATTTAGATTAATATAAAAATAGCAATCAAATTTTCATCTTAACTTATTCATATTACGAATTAATGAAATTTCTGCAGCAAAACAGTAAAGAATAACAAATCAAACTAAAATTTTATGAGAATCTGCAAATAATAAATATAGTAAATGAGGAAACTGATATAGTTTATGGTTATGTCGTCAATGCCGTTGATGCTCTTCTAATTCTAACTCATCATTGATAGTTATTTTCTTTGATTGATATTGAAATTTTAGGTACCCTGAAAACAGCATATTTAGTGTAATTCTTTGAATGTTTTTTTATGAATTCCGACGTTCGATAATGAAGACTGGTAATATTTATCATAAATAATTTTTAGAACAATGACGTCTAAGCCACCAACCAAGATTCAATTCCTCCCTTGTTTCTCTTGTGCCGACAAGAACAGTATTATCCGAACTCTCCAAACACAGATAGAGCTTCTCAAGAAGAAGATTGACCACCTCGAGGGAACATGGTCTGCTCCACCCCAAAGGCAGGAGAAGAAGAAGCTGTTCCTTAGTGAGCACTGCAGGGAGAGCATAATTGAGGAGAGTAGGACCCAACGCTCCCTTATCAAAGAGCAGTCGGAGGCCTTGCACAAGGTCTATTTACAGGCCACAATTACAAAAAAGATAGTGGACATTCCAATTGCAGAAGCATTAATTTTTTTCCTCTCCTTCACAACCGGTTGAATCACTCTTATATTCCACACAAGAAGGGGTGTCACGACTGTGTAGAGGCCGATTTATCTCCTTCCACCTCGGAAGTGGTTATTACAGGCACTAGCCGTGTGATGTCGAAAATCTCTCCACCCCCTGTTACAATCGAGAAAGCGGTAGTACGGAAAACCCAAACGCCGGCAATTATCTCGCGCCGAGCGCAAGAAGAAGCAGAAAATGCGACGACTCGAAGGACAGGCTAAAAAACAGCTCGCTAGTGCACAATCTTCCAGTAAGAACGTTACGATGCCGTCTCCCAGTATGGCACCGGGTTTTCGCGTGGTAACGTCCCACTGGTGTGACTTGGGAAGAGAATGCTGCTGAGCTATTTGATCTCGAAGCTCTGTTCGCTGAAGCGGCCACGAATCGAACTTGAACCATGGTCCTTACTAATTCTTTATTGTTTTACATAGAACTTAATGGAATGAACTTATCCGATCGTTTTTGTGGTTGGAATTTTTTGTTATTGTTTTTAATTTTTCTTAATGTCGAAATGTGGTGGTGTAATACTTGTTGTAGTAGTAAATTGTTCTGTTTCATTAGTTCGTTGATTGAGTCATAGGAGTGGGGTAAAAATAACGAGCGGTGACGAAATGGTTAAATTGAGGTCCTTAAAGGATATCTCGAGACAAATAAGATGGAAGTAACGACGGAACGATAGGCGAACATTGTGTGGAGATAAGACGTAAGACCTTCTACTTTTTATTTGGATGTTTTACATTTTGGGTGTGATTTTATTTTATTATTAGTGATGCTTTTAGTTGATGTTGTTATATGTTTTGATTTATACTACTCTTAATGCTGAGTTGCATGCTATGTACCGACACATTTCAATCACGAACTTAGTTTTTAGGTCTAAAAGTCAGTTCTGGCCCAGCATAAAACTCTCGGGGGCCCATAAAATTGTGACCTGCAATTTAAAAAATAGTTCAAGGTATAATTATACAGAATTGTTTGCACTGTATTACAAGTGCCAATATATAATTGGGTCCACGAGCTACAGGCTCGTGACCTCAATACCCACATACATAAAAATTTTCTACTGATACCCTACATACTAAAGATAGGTTTAAAGATGAAAAGAAAGAAGACCGTAGTTGGTCCACACAAATTAAATCAATAGTAAGGTTCAGATCATGTCAGTGTAATATAGTTTAGAATCACGAAAGTAGTCAAACATTTCTCGATCATTGTTTAGTCACATTATTGCCAAATCACTGTTATTCAATCACATCAAGATCGTTGTCGAAGAAGATCATGGTCAAATTATGTCAGGATCATTATTAATTTGGGATTAACAAAACTCGGTTGTTCTCGATGACGGATATGGTTTCGAAGGTTGGAGAAGATTTGAGGTTCTCGGTATCGGTTCTTCCATTGGAATGTGAATACTTCTGGATTGTTTTTTCAACTTGAGGGTTTTGGTGATTTCCTAATCTCGGTTGGGTTCAAGGGCTATCAGGATCAGTATGGTGATGTTCACCATGAGGCTTGCTGCAAAAGGTTCAGAGTTTTCGACTCAGTTTTTCTCGGGTGCTTTTATCTTTATTCCAACTTCCTTCTTTATATCTTCCAACATACATGTTATTTTCATCAGTTGGGCTGTATCTGTTGATTCTGATTCTTCCTCGAGGTTGCTTAATTTTATTTCTTCGCAGTGTTGTAGGGTTTTATTAACTGTCGTCATTACTCCTTTCTGGATTTCTATTAGCATCTTCATCAATATGTCTTGATTTGTATGGTTTTCGTTGGTGATGGCTACTCTCTTTTTTATTTCTTCAAGGGTTCTGATCACCATTCCGTGATTCATCGGATTTTTATTCACGGTAGTTATTATTTTTTATTGATTTCTTTCACTGCTTTTATTATTTCCTCTTCAGCATTTGGGTTTTCTTTGACTGCGATAGTCAATCTTTCCTTTATTTCTTCTAGCGACTTTATCATTACTATAGTTATTTGGACGTTCGTTGACATACATCATTACTTTCTGCTTTATTTCCTCCAGGGTTTTTATCATTGTTGTCATTTGGGATGTGGCTGGTTCTTGCTGATATTCTCGCTTTGATTTCTGGATTTGACATTGTTTCACCAGCGTCGCTATCTAGGTTTTGATAGCTTTCATTTGCGTAATTTCTTGCAGCGGTTGTTAAAAACGCTCCGCTCCAGACACCGCTCCATTAGCAAGCGCTCCTGCACCGATCCGCTCCATTATAAAAAATCGATAAGAAATTTCTATATTTATTACTTTTAGTATTTATTTAACAAAAAAAAAACTAAAATTTTATTTTTAAAATTAAAAAACATAAATATAGTTCTTCCGTTAGAGGGTTAATAATATTTTGATTTCCACCATCTTCTATAAGTGAAAAGTGCCGACCAATTTTGGTCACAAATTCGACGCAATCATCTTTTAATCGTTGTTCGTCAAGGTCAATTTCAATTTTTTAAAATCTTTTTATATTTAAGAATTTCGCNAAATTTTAGGTACCCTGAAAACAGCATATTTAGTGTAATTCTTTGAATGTTTTTTTATGAATTCCGACGTTCGATAATGAAGACTGGTAATATTTATCATAAATAATTTTTAGAACAATGACGTCTAAGCCACCAACCAAGATTCAATTCCTCCCTTGTTTCTCTTGTGCCGACAAGAACAGTATTATCCGAACTCTCCAAACACAGATAGAGCTTCTCAAGAAGAAGATTGACCACCTCGAGGGAACATGGTCTGCTCCACCCCAAAGGCAGGAGAAGAAGAAGCTGTTCCTTAGTGAGCACTGCAGGGAGAGCATAATTGAGGAGAGTAGGACCCAACGCTCCCTTATCAAAGAGCAGTCGGAGGCCTTGCACAAGGTCTATTTACAGGCCACAATTACAAAAAAGATAGTGGACATTCCAATTGCAGAAGCATTAATTTTTTTCCTCTCCTTCACAACCGGTTGAATCACTCTTATATTCCACACAAGAAGGGGTGTCACGACTGTGTAGAGGCCGATTTATCTCCTTCCACCTCGGAAGTGGTTATTACAGGCACTAGCCGTGTGATGTCGAAAATCTCTCCACCCCCTGTTACAATCGAGAAAGCGGTAGTACGGAAAACCCAAACGCCGGCAATTATCTCGCGCCGAGCGCAAGAAGAAGCAGAAAATGCGACGACTCGAAGGACAGGCTAAAAAACAGCTCGCTAGTGCACAATCTTCCAGTAAGAACGTTACGATGCCGTCTCCCAGTATGGCACCGGGTTTTCGCGTGGTAACGTCCCACTGGTGTGACTTGGGAAGAGAATGCTGCTGAGCTATTTGATCTCGAAGCTCTGTTCGCTGAAGCGGCCACGAATCGAACTTGAACCATGGTCCTTACTAATTCTTTATTGTTTTACATAGAACTTAATGGAATGAACTTATCCGATCGTTTTTGTGGTTGGAATTTTTTGTTATTGTTTTTAATTTTTCTTAATGTCGAAATGTGGTGGTGTAATACTTGTTGTAGTAGTAAATTGTTCTGTTTCATTAGTTCGTTGATTGAGTCATAGGAGTGGGGTAAAAATAACGAGCGGTGACGAAATGGTTAAATTGAGGTCCTTAAAGGATATCTCGAGACAAATAAGATGGAAGTAACGACGGAACGATAGGCGAACATTGTGTGGAGATAAGACGTAAGACCTTCTACTTTTTATTTGGATGTTTTACATTTTGGGTGTGATTTTATTTTATTATTAGTGATGCTTTTAGTTGATGTTGTTATATGTTTTGATTTATACTACTCTTAATGCTGAGTTGCATGCTATGTACCGACACATTTCAATCACGAACTTAGTTTTTAGGTCTAAAAGTCAGTTCTGGCCCAGCATAAAACTCTCGGGGGCCCATAAAATTGTGACCTGCAATTTAAAAAATAGTTCAAGGTATAATTATACAGAATTGTTTGCACTGTATTACAAGTGCCAATATATAATTGGGTCCACGAGCTACAGGCTCGTGACCTCAATACCCACATACATAAAAATTTTCTACTGATACCCTACATACTAAAGATAGGTTTAAAGATGAAAAGAAAGAAGACCGTAGTTGGTCCACACAAATTAAATCAATAGTAAGGTTCAGATCATGTCAGTGTAATATAGTTTAGAATCACGAAAGTAGTCAAACATTTCTCGATCATTGTTTAGTCACATTATTGCCAAATCACTGTTATTCAATCACATCAAGATCGTTGTCGAAGAAGATCATGGTCAAATTATGTCAGGATCATTATTAATTTGGGATTAACAAAACTCGGTTGTTCTCGATGACGGATATGGTTTCGAAGGTTGGAGAAGATTTGAGGTTCTCGGTATCGGTTCTTCCATTGGAATGTGAATACTTCTGGATTGTTTTTTCAACTTGAGGGTTTTGGTGATTTCCTAATCTCGGTTGGGTTCAAGGGCTATCAGGATCAGTATGGTGATGTTCACCATGAGGCTTGCTGCAAAAGGTTCAGAGTTTTCGACTCAGTTTTTCTCGGGTGCTTTTATCTTTATTCCAACTTCCTTCTTTATATCTTCCAACATACATGTTATTTTCATCAGTTGGGCTGTATCTGTTGATTCTGATTCTTCCTCGAGGTTGCTTAATTTTATTTCTTCGCAGTGTTGTAGGGTTTTATTAACTGTCGTCATTACTCCTTTCTGGATTTCTATTAGCATCTTCATCAATATGTCTTGATTTGTATGGTTTTCGTTGGTGATGGCTACTCTCTTTTTTATTTCTTCAAGGGTTCTGATCACCATTCCGTGATTCATCGGATTTTTATTCACGGTAGTTATTATTTTTTATTGATTTCTTTCACTGCTTTTATTATTTCCTCTTCAGCATTTGGGTTTTCTTTGACTGCGATAGTCAATCTTTCCTTTATTTCTTCTAGCGACTTTATCATTACTATAGTTATTTGGACGTTCGTTGACATACATCATTACTTTCTGCTTTATTTCCTCCAGGGTTTTTATCATTGTTGTCATTTGGGATGTGGCTGGTTCTTGCTGATATTCTCGCTTTGATTTCTGGATTTGACATTGTTTCACCAGCGTCGCTATCTAGGTTTTGATAGCTTTCATTTGCGTAATTTCTTGCAGCGGTTGTTAAAAACGCTCCGCTCCAGACACCGCTCCATTAGCAAGCGCTCCTGCACCGATCCGCTCCATTATAAAAAATCGATAAGAAATTTCTATATTTATTACTTTTAGTATTTATTTAACAAAAAAAAAACTAAAATTTTATTTTTAAAATTAAAAAACATAAATATAGTTCTTCCGTTAGAGGGTTAATAATATTTTTGATTTCCACCATCTTCTATAAGTGAAAAGTGCCGACCAATTTTGGTCACAAATTCGACGCAATCATCTTTTAATCGTTGTTCGTCAAGGTCAATTTCAATTTTTTAAAATCTTTTTATATTTAAGAATTTCGCTAAGGTGTTTCTCTTTCTGGCATTTCATTCTTAACCTCAACACATTTCTTTTTTTTTACATTTATAGAAATTTCAGTTTTTTTATTTTGCAATTCAGCATATTCTTTGTAATAATATTAAAGAATTAATATTATTATTCTTGTTTTAATTTGTGTTAAAAACAAGAAAATATAAATTTGAATTTAGTCACTTTCTGAATTGTAACAATGGCGTCACGAGCAGGATTTCCAGTATTAGATATCACAAATACAGATCAATGTCAAACATGGATGATGACATTCAGTTCAATGACTCGAATTAACAAATGGGTTGATTCGGATAAACAGAATGTAATAACAGACAATTTCATTGCCGTATGCGGATTCGAGGCCCTTGGCAAAGTCATATCAATGTTGTCCCCGAGAAATATTCAAACAGTCAAATACGAAGAAATCGAAAGAACTATAAAATCGTTCTTACAACCAAAGACAAGACTAGTGATAGCAGAAAGAAATAAATTTTTCTCATTAAAGCAGAAGGAATCAGCGATTTCATTCTCAGACTAAGAAAGGGAGCCGAATTCTGTAAATTCTCAAAACTAAAGAAATCAACAGATCCGACAGAAGACATGATTACAATGTCACTAATTTCAGGATTACATGACAGTGAATCTAAAAAGCGTTTGTTGGAAAAGATAGGCCATTCGGAACCAAGCGTCGACGACATCAAAGAGTTCGTTCAAAACATGGAGCAATTGAAAAGCTTCATCAACAAGAACGTAACCCCTGCAGAATCAGAAGAAGACAACAAGGAGCTACACTATATCAGAAGAGAGCAGAAATCAATAACAAAATGCAAGTTTTGTGGGTCAGACCACGCCCGAGAAAAATGTCCAGCTTTCGGGAAAAAATGCCTAAACTGTTCAAAACCGAATCACTTCGCAATTGTATGCCTATCAGGGCAGAACAAACAAAATAAGCAAGTGAATTCCGTTATAGAAAGCTCTACAGAATTGGACATAGGATCCATATGTGCAGTAAATTCATGTCACAAAGAATTGGTAAGCTGCTTAATAAACTCAAACAAAATTCAAATGCAAATCGATACGGCAGCAGATGTCTCTATAATTTCGTCGAAACTTTGGAAAGACTTGGGTGAACCGAAGTTAAAACATCATAATATGAAACTCACAGCCTACGACGGTCACATTATGAAATGCCTAGGTTACTTCACAGCAGAAGTAGAAACGGAAAAAAGAATTCATGCTATTGCTGGGTCTTGGGTCGGATCAAAATCGTGCTCCACTCACACTAGGGGTGATAGTCCTAACTACACAATCAACTCATCATCATTCTACAGGACCCTTAACCAAAACCCAACGATCATACTCCGAACATGACACCCATGATTCACATCATGTTGGTACTGTTTCATGTCGGCGAGCTGCGATGGAGCATGTGAGCCCCTGCCTTAGGACTACTCCCCCATCACAACTCGACTTAACCATCACTCGACTGCCGATAGAAGGACTTACGTCACCCTCATCATTCCAAGATCTCATACATCATTTTAATTTGTCACCAAACTCTGCTACAACATTCAACGCACGAGTGTTACCGTATTTAGCGTTCACCAACGAGCTGTACCACATCACTCTCATCTGTAACCTTACTATATTCAGCCTTATCACATCCATTCTACATCTTAGTTCCATCACTCGTTATCGAATCCCCTAATTAATACTTCATCATACTCAAGCATTCAACATCGTTTAGTCTGACGAGTCACAATAAAGAAAAATGTATTGACGAATTATTACATTACAAGTACATTGCTAGGTACCACAATTTTTGTAGAGTAAAGCAGATACCATCACAGGGTGCTTGGAGAAGCTCCAGCGAAGATCTCATCGAGATCGAAAAAGTCTTTAGCATTTTCCTCCCAGGAGGAGTCGACGGGCGGAACTACCCTGAAGATAGGGGGAGAATGCCGGGCGGATTCCACCGGAGGTACTGGAGCTGGCGGTTGCACAGAGGCGATCAGAGCCGCTTCTCTCTCGGCCTGGAGGGCCCTTCTTCTTTTAGTACGCTCAGCCCTAGATGGCTGGCGACGTTTCTTGCTCTTCTTCGCCTCCGGAAGAGTGACCGGGGTTGTTAAGTCCACCGTCCTGGGTTCAGCTCGACTTGTGCCGGTGTAGACGACTTCAACTGAGGCTGTCGGCTGAGAAATGCTCGTGTGGCCTGAGTTGGCCTGGCTTACTGGTTTCACCAACGAGATACCTGAGAGGTGGTGGGACGGGAATAAATTGTCTTCTTCCGCGAGTGGGATATTGACTATTTTTCTTGTGACTGACGCTTGGACGAACACTCTGTGTAACGCCTCGGACTGTTCTTTAATGAGGGCACGCAAAGCGCGATTTTCTTCTAGTACGTCGTCGCGACATTTTTCCACTCGGGTGAGTCTCGTCCTCACCTCTTTCATTTGAGTGGGGGAAAAATACGTTCCTTCTAGGTGATCTGACTTCTTCTTGAGGAGGCCAATTTGCGCTTGCAACGTTTGAATCATCTGATTTTTGTCAGAACAGGAAAAACATGGGCGCAAGATCGTGGCACTGGTTGAGGCTTTTGACATTCTAGAAATGGAAATATTTTCGTTAACCCTACTATTCCTCATTGTACCCAAACATCATTCCTCACACCTCGTTCCATCAGTTCCCCATCATGCCAAGCATCCATCAATCGGTGTTAATGCTGTTAACCACAAAGACGATACTCACGACCACCACATCAATCCCAATAACCACAGCAAAATCATAACAAGGCTAATGATCATACTCATAATTAGAATTCCTAACTATAACAATAATGACACCGACCATAGTAGCAATAATAATACTGGTAACAACAGCAATCATAACAACAACAAATAATAACAACAACAACAACAACAATAATAATAATGACAATAATAATAATCATGTTAATAACAAACCGACCGTCATATTAATAATTCTGATAATGATTAGGTTAAGAATAATTAATAGACGCAGTAAAAATCACCGTTCCTACACATTATCTGTCTACGTCCGTT
Organism: Schmidtea polychroa; assembly: GCA_959609185.1. Classification (NCBI taxonomy): domain Eukaryota; kingdom Metazoa; phylum Platyhelminthes; order Tricladida; family Dugesiidae; genus Schmidtea; species Schmidtea polychroa. The sequence continues at coordinate 114,239 of CAUHTR010000462.1, read as the reverse complement.
GCGCGAGGGAGAGGAAAACAGAGTTTGTTTAATTTGCAGGGAAATAATACCTCCCCCTTCAAGAAAACACTTTAATTACTTTGAATTTGTTGTAAATGTCGTAATCTCAATATCCAGTAAGTGAGAATTTCAGATTTAGATATTCCGGTTGTTATCAGTGCAGGTGTTAACTTTAGTTGGGTATTAATTTCTGCACTCTCCATCTACTGAGTGTGATGTTCATGGATATTAGTGACAAATAGTTTAGCGGTAATTAATGCATTACGCGTATGGTGGGAATGAGTCTTATGTGTATCTATCAGTTGAGATTAAATAATTCCCGGTGGTGTTCATGCGTGTGTGATTATCAATGATGTGATTTTCGTGCATGGGGCATTTACTGTTGGAGTTCATCTAGACCAATGAGTCTCTCGTGCGAATAATCATCTGCGTTGATATTAAAATTTTTAATCTCTGTGATCTACCCGTTGTGAATGAGTAACCAAAGCGGCCTGCAATTTTTGTGATAGTGCTATCGCTAACATCGTACTGGAGTAAATGTGAAGTTTTATGGAATCGTTTGACTCTGATCCGGGAAATTCGGTTTACGACGAGGTGAGTTTGAGTGTGATTTAATTGTTCGAGTTGGATTCCGTGAGGTGGATATACTTAATGCAATGTGGGTGTGACATGCGAATATCAAGGATTATTAGAACTCAATTCTCGTTTAATTTTCCAATAATTATGGTTAGATGGAGATTCATGATTTAATTTGTGGAAACGGAATTTTGCTGCGAATTACCTATTTCGCGATTTATGCCGATGTCAGGATCAATGGCGAAGACAATTTTACTGGTCAAGATTGGAACTAGACGTACTGAATTTCACGCAACGTACCAGAGTTATAATTCGCGAAATTTTGAAAATAATTACTGCATCTCAACTTAAGTCTAAGATTTTAGTAGCAAATTTCACATATCACTGATGTATTCAAGGTGATCTGATAGACTCAGATTTACGAATTTTTCCATGAATATGGTGTTTTCATTTCCATTACTACTCGGGTGTTCTGTGAGAGCGTCGATTCTACGGTGGTAACGATCGAATTTATGATGAAGAAACATAGTTGACACGACGTGTACATTTATCTGAATTGCGATACTGACAGTGAAGATCAAGATGTAGTATATTCTGATGATATTGAATGAACGAAGATTGGATCGCCCTAGCCATTGCGAAGAGTCTTATTCTAATTTTCCGAAAATTTCTACTTCTTTACTTGCATCAATCTCCTTTACAAAATTTTAGTTCCACTCTTCCCGTAGCGACGGATCAGTGAGGAAACCCCCACGATGACCCGCTCAACTACCACGACGCTGATGCTGTACTTGACCTTCTGGCGAAAGGAACAACTCGTGTCCCTCAAGCTGTGGCCAGGTGAACCTCAGTGTCGTTTGATATCAACAATAAATAGCATATTAGCATGATTTATAATAATAAAATTTCATATTATTCCAAAATCTAAATAAGAAAGAATTATAAGAATTTCATTCAAAATTTATTGGTGAACAGGGAAAACTTCATTAACACAATTTCGTTTAATTAAACCATTATCATCATTACTATATGCTTAATAAAAGGTTTATGATAAATAACAAAATTTACTTCGTATAACTTTAGAAAGGTTCTCCGAGTGATTTAGCTAGATTTAAATAGTCCTCCGGATGATTTGTCTAACTTTGAATAGTTCTCCGAGTGAGTTGTCTATCTGATCCTTGAATTAGTCCGGTATAGTAGTTGCGAAGTGCCTTAACAATTTTTTTATTAACACTGTGCATGTAGGTTTAATGCGCTTACCTTAACAATTTTTTTATTAACACTGAAAATTCTGTTTCAGTGTTTTCCTTATATACTAATTTTGTGTTGATGCGAGCCAATCAGAATTGAATGCGTCGTAATTTTTTTATTTAATTCGTTTTCTTTGTTTTTCTTAGTTTTCTTGGTGTTTCCTTACTGTTTTATTTTATCTTTTGATTTATTTTCTTATTTATTATTTAATTTCTATTATTTTGCTATTTTTTCCGGTTTCCGCATCTTAATTTTCATCTTTTATTTTGTGTTTTAATTCTCTTTGGTTAATTTTTATTATTTATTTCTATTGTTTATTTGTCTATGTTTTTAATTTATTTTTACTTTGTTCCCTAATTTTATTTTTATTCCTTATTGTTTCCCTCTTATGTTTTTAAATTATTATTTTACTTTCTAGCCCAACACTATCAAGTTAACAGTTATTGAATCAGAGAAATCATATGGATTGTTGGGACAATATATTATTGAAGATACTATGACCATCAATTCAGCAACAGCAAAGAATAAATCGAGCAACTTCCTTCCAAGTATACGAGGTGTACAGGCAAAAATGGAACTCTTAAAAGATGCTAATAATTTCTTTTGCAGAGCAAGACCAGTACCGTTAGCATTAGAGAGCAAAGTCAACGCTGATGGATCAAGAAAGACAATGGGGGAATTGCGCATGTGCGTTGATTTCAAGGTCCACGTAAACCGTAAGATTAAAACTGAAACGTATCCTCTGCCAAATATTGAGACTATTTTTGCCCGTATGAAGAATGCAAAAAAGATTCGCAAAGATAGATCTGAAATCGGCATATTGGCAAATTGAACTAGACAATAATGCAAGGCAACTTTCCATCATAAATACCTCGAAAGGTCTATTCTACGTCAACCGCCTACAAATGGGTATGAAGAACTCATCTTCTATATTCCAGAGAACAATGGAAGACATACTAGCCGATATAAAAGGCATTTTAATCTATCAAGACGATATATTAGTCTTTGGAGAGAATGACGAGGCTCTAAAAAAACGATTAGAGGCGGTAAAGCAAAGATTAAAAGAAAAAAAGATTACAATAAACAAGAAGAAATCAATCGAATATGTCGACGAAATAACGTTCCTCGGATTCAGTATTTCAAGCCGAGGCATCCACCCGGACCAAAAGCTGGTCAATAAAATAAAAGATATATCAGTGCCATCCAACAAAAAAGAAGTTGATAGTTTTATAGGCTTAGTAAATTATTTCGGCCGGTTGATACCACAATTCTCGAATAAAATATCACCGATAAATAACCTCCGAAAAAAAGAAGCTCAATTCATATGATCAAAGGAATGTCAAGAAAGTTTTGATAAGCTAAAAACGGAACTAAGTTCCCATCCCATAGTTAGATCGTATTGTCTAAAAAAAGAAGCAACATTAACCACAGATGCATCGAAAGAAGCCATAGGAGCAGTCCTCACACAAGAAGGACATCCAGTCATATTCGTCTCGAGGATATTATCGGAAGCAGAAAAGAACTACTCTAATATAGAAAAAGAAGCATTAGCCATAGTCTGGTCAGTTTCAAGATTAAGCCACTTTCTATTAGGGCGAAAATTTACATTACAAACTGACCACCGCCCGCTCATATATTTATTAGGAAGTAATCAAGCAATACCCGATCATACTTCTCTGCGAATTACGAAATGGGCTTTAAATCTGATGCAATATGATTACATCATTACACATGTTCCAGGAAAAGAAATTACTCATGCGGATGCATTGACGAGATTACGATTTAGTAATCAAGCGGTCGATTTTAAGACATTGAGCTATGCTAGAATCCAGTGTCGTCTTTCAAACAATTTTAAAACCCCAAGAAGTAAAAAGTGAGCTACAAATAGACACTCGTATACAAGGAATTATGAACAGGGTAAAACGTGGAAAATGGTAAAATGCAGTCAGTATGAATCCTAATTTAAGGCGGTTTCAGCATCTCTCACAATCGAAAATGGAATGCTATATAAAGGATCTCGTCTATTCATACCAGAACATTTAAGACAAAAGGCGATAGATTCGTTCCACAAGGAATCTCACAGTGGCATCCAATCATCCGGCAGGATGATTCAAAACGCAGCATGGTGGCCTGGTATAACGAGAGACATCGAACAATATGTGAAAAATGTGAAATATGTCCTACATTACGCCCCCAGAAACAGAAGACAGTCCACGAGTAGCCAAACGCCACACCCTTTGAAAGACTTCACATAGATTGGGCGTACTCCCGAGACGTCGGAAACATTTTAATAATCGTTGATTCAGGATCGGGATGGATCGAAGCCTTTAGAACCAAAGAACGCACAACTGAAAACGTCATCAAATGCCTACGAACAGTATTCACCAGATTCGGAATACCAGAATGCATAGTATCCGACAACGCTCCTGAGTTTACATCAAAAGAATTTTTAGCATAGATTGAGAATCAAGGAGCTCGAAAGATAGAATCTCCGCCTTACTTTCCAATGGCAAATCGGAGGGCAGAGAGAGCTGTCCAGACAATAAAGAAGGGGATCAAATGTTGGAATTTGTCGTCTTCCTCCAGAAGATGTTATTTTATCATCGCATCTCAGCAAACTATTATGGTAAATCTCCGGCGGAAATGGTTTTTGGAAGGCAGATTAGAAGACCAATAGTGAGCACATTCGACCAAGGCCAATTAGTCGGATACAAGCCGTCCTCCAATCATGAGTTAACAAATCAGCAATATCTTATGCCAAAAGGAAGAAACACGTCGTGGATAATGCACGTCGAGGGAGAGGAGCCTGTCTTACGACTATCAAGCAATAATCAGATATACTCCCCAGGCACCAAAAAAGCAACAGAAAAAACATTTACTTCTCAGGAGAACGCCGAGGACAATTCATATCAGCCTTCTCTCTTAACGGAGACTATGCCCGACGGCGATAACCGAGTGAGAAGTCAGAGATCAAGAAGACCTCCGAACCTTTACGGCGAATGGACACTAGAGAGAGACATGTAATAATATTAAAGAATTAATATTATTATTCTTGTTTTAATTTGTGTTAAAAACAAAAAAATATAAATTTGAATTTAGTCACTTTCTGAATTGTAACATTCTTTTTTATGGAATCTTTGTATGTGCCTTCCAAATCCGACACATGGTTATTTATACCACAAAGTACTTGCTTGCAATCATCTATTTTGCACATAAACTTATCATTTATTTTTTCATAATAAAAAAATTCCGTACTGGATTCTTTTCCTTTCCCATTCTATGTAAAAAAAAATTATAAAAATATTGTAAAAGTATAAATCAATAACTAATAATTAAAGCTGTGAAGCATATGAAAATGCATATTTTTAATGGTTGAATTAATTTAAATTTCTCTGCAATCTGTTTCAGACATTTTTAAATATAATGGCATCGATTCAATTTGCATATACCGCATATCCCAAAAATAAATATATAATCGCAAGAAATTGTGAAATTATTCCCCAAAATTTTCAAGACTGATATGGAATTATTCTATTATGTAAAAGCTGTAAAAACAAAATATTATAGCGAAAATTCTGTACATATTAAATTTTTTAATGCATATTTATGATCATGTTTCTCAGTTTTGACCGCATATTTTATGAGCATATTTTTCAATTATAAGTGCATGAACTTCACAGCCGTACTAATAATATATAAATAAAATTTAAACTTGCCTTTATTTAAGCTTCTTAATTTAAATTTATTTATATTTTGTGTTTGACATTACACATTACATATAAATTCATGTAAATATAAATCAATAAGATTTATATGTTTTATATTATTCGTATATTTTTCCTATAAAGAAAAGTGAAGAATAATAAAACTAAATATCAAGAGAATAATGATAAACTTACTTACCCAAGAATATTTTTATTTAAAAAGACAAACAGTAAATAATTAAAAATTCTAAAACCAATCAAATTTTCAAATTTCAGCTGTTATTTGACACATCAACACAAACTTAGATTCCAAAATGCAAACTTTTCTTTTTCCCGCAAGCAAAATTTTTATACCTAAGTAACAAAACTTACAATAATTTTCCGAAATTGACACTACATTCGTTTTCAAATAGGAATTTAAAAAAATATGAAGCGGAGTGGAACCGCACCGCACCGCATCGGTCCGCTCCTTCTAAATTTTTAGTCACTGCTCCGCTCTTTACTCCAAGCAAATTTTCCGATTCGGAGACTGACAGGGCTCCGGCTCCGCTCCGAATCCCTGATTTCTTGTTTCAAGAAGCTTTTTATTTCCTGAGCCATTTGTATGTCAGTTTTCTTTTCGGGTTCTTTTGGGCATTGTAACCATTGTCATTTTGTTTGTTGCTTTCTAAGTTGGGTTTTCTGCAGATTGACTGAAAATTACTACAGTTACAATCTTCTCTTTAGTATGGATGTTCTTTGTTACACATTGACATATCTTCGACTTAGAGGGTTCCTGAAATGCTTATCACGATCATCACAACGATTATACTTTTCTTCATCTCCATCTTTACATACATTTCCTTTATCATTATCTTATGTGATTTTAGTTTGCTCCGATTGCTCTCGCTGTTAATTCTGTTGCTCTCAACAATTACATCAAATGGGTGGAATTTAATGATATTGCTTTTGAATTCAATTTGAATAGGAAAACCAAGTAGACCCAGCGTGTGACAACTTGTATTTCTAAGGACGGTTTGAATAACTGCTTTCTATTTTTGGGAATACATATTTTGTAAAATTTGTTATATAGTTAATAAATTTTTTATCATCTAAAACAATCTTAGTCTTATTCATTTAAACCATATTTACGTATTTATATAATTAAATAATCATATCTACACACCAGATAGTATTATCTTTGGAGTTAGATAAAATCTGTGTTAGAACCTAAAACAAAATCCACGAAGATCGATCTTAACATAAGCGTGTGAGAGTAAAGTTACTCAACTGAAAGAACCAAACATATTACATATTAAATTCATTTGATCAGTCAAATCGAAGATATGAACAAACACGATCAAAACAATGCTGGGGATGCAAAGAAATAAGACATGTAGGGTTCAATGTCCAAACATAAAATTCTTTCATTGTAAGAAATTAAGTCATTTCAAATTCCAATGCTTCGATTTAAGAGGAAATCAAAGTTGCAAATATAGCAGAATATGATGTCCGACAACGAATACTCAAATCCCAACGCTCCAACACAGAAAGAAGTGATTGGACCAATAAACAAAATGTAAGTAAGATCTTGAGAAATGATTGTATGTATGAGAATGTTTGTAATTGTATGTTAGAAATTGAATTTATTGACAATAGTTGGTATGATAATTACTTTTCACTGATAGTGTGCAGTACCAACATGACCATCGCCATGGACGCTCTGATTTTTTTCTAAATCATTTGCGTTTCGACACTGAGACCAAGTATCCACCTAGTTCTTTTATCCAAATGCCAACAAAAGTTTTGACGAGCAATATCATCTCCCAGCTTCTTTATGTATTTCATGTGCGTTCTATGATAACCACTATCCTCCATGAGCAAGTAGATATTCATAGTAGCCACTTTCAGCATATAATAAAAATAAATAAATGGATAGAGATTGGTCTTTCTTCAATAACTAAAGTCCCTAATCCGTGAGTTCAATCCGCCTTTTCCATTATTGAAGTCGAGTATAACTTGTGGCATTTTGTTCTCACGAGTTGATATAGAATTTCCTGTGTGACACGAGCTCAACATTCTTACCTTTTTTGGGGACATATGACATTAACATAATTTTATTTTCACTATCCCAAAGGAAACGTGAATTGTGCATATCTTGACTGTGACTTAACTTCATATTAGTTAACACATCTCGACGTCCAGATGGTACTGTGGCAGTGGCTGTCAAACCTCTCGACAATAAATTCAAAAAAGACCGAGAAATTGAGTATCTATCAATAACTACATTTCAATTTGAGTATAGATAAGCTTCAACAATTTTTAATAATTGGCTGACTAAATCCAATTGTTATCTCAAAATCACGCCCGGAATAAATAAATAAATTCAATGTATAGCCATTACTAGAATCACAGAGCCAAAAGTTTCCCCCTCCATATTTGACTGGCTTTGGAAGTATCTATGCGCGACCAGTTGTGTATCCACAATATGCATACAACTGTTCATCTACTGTCAGTGCGCTAGTTGAAACATAGACGGCACGAAAATTAATATTGAAGAGTTTCCATATCTTTTGCTGCAAGTTTATCAGTCATTTGTCGTTTCTATCGCATTACCTTTTTGTCTAAAGTGAAGTGGCGTAAGAATTGCTGCAAGCGTTTACATAACATAGGACATCTATAGAATGGCTTGCTTTCCGCAAGTTCAAAGAAGGACGACAGTGACAACATGTTTTTGTGATCAGCACAAGTTCTCAAAAAGTATTGCTTTCCATGCTTTCAGTTCGTCGAAACTGAAAATTTTTTTCTTCAAGGGCCTCAATTTCATATTTGTGCCTCTCATATTACTTCGAAAAATAAATGGAGAAAATGAACATAAACAGATCGAAAAGCAATTACATTATGAGCAAGACGACGGACTGGTGATGTTAGAATACACACGTTGTTCTTCTTGAGCCACACTGTTATTCTGCTCTTCAAATACTTCACCATCACCTGACACTTTGTAAACTGCACCACCAGTTTGATCCAAGGATTCACTGTATTTTAAGCATGGAATCGAAAGGAGTACAAAAAGAGTGCTTGCCATCATTACCTTATAATCTACCAAAAACCGACTGTCTGCACATGCACACACTTGGTAGTTTGAGGGTTAAATAGGGTGAGATAGTCTATCTTAAACGATCGAATAAAATATAATTCATTAGTAAGATTATAAAAAATATAATGGTTTGCAAGTTTTAAATAGAAATCCTCGATAAATAATTTGTTTATAGCTGTATAGTTGGAATTGCTAAAATTACTATATCATAAATTCAAAAAATAACTCAACAATTTATAAATTTCCTAGCGCAAGTCGAAACGATAAAATTATATCCATGCACTAAAATGTTTGCTAGTTTATTAAAATTCGATTTATATAGCATTTGAAAGGTAGTACTGATTTTCTCATTCCAAAGGGCATCCGTTTGTATAATAGATTACACGTGGCTGTTAAATAAAGACAGCCGATTATTTCTATTGGATTAATGTAATGCATTGCAAATCAGAATCATGACATGAAAATTTGTGCGTTTTGGCGTTAGTTAAAACTATAATTCATCAGTGTTTACTTAAAATTATATACATTTATGCAAAACTAGATAACATAAATTTCAAGATAAATTTTCTAAGTATTCACTTATTTGACGATGATAGAAGGAAAAGTCGCGATTTGAAAAAAATGATTAATTACAAATAAATACTTGTTAATTTTTGGACAGGAAATTCATGTTTAAAAATAATTCTCAATTTCATTCTTCTTCTATACAATTATGAACCATATTCCTAAGAGAAGATACCAGTTAATTGAATTACATCGGTGAATAATATTTCACTTTTAATACAGCTGCGATTTGGCTTTATATAATTTGTTTCTTTCCTAACATAAACCAGATTGGCATTATTTATTTACATTAGCATCTAAATGAGCTTGCTCAATTGGCCCTGATTCATTGATCTGGTCAAATATGAGTCAGACTACAGGATGATGCATTCAACTCTGTGTTATGGCTCATAGCCTTTGTTCTATAGCGTGCCAAACACGCCATACCAAGATAAGAAATGCGGTTAATACAACAGAGCATTAACCGGGCTACAATGTGAGTGGAGAATGTTTTTCAAAGGCTCATGGGAAAGTTTATAAGTCATACCCAATTGAGGCAATGCGCCCATGACCTACCAATATTTAGCCATTCCTTTTTATGTACATTTGACTCGTTAGCATCTACCAATTATCAACTGAAATTCCGTCAATTTATTTCGACGTCAATAACAATTTTTGTTAATAACTTAACTAATTTATATTTGAACGTTTTTTAACTTACTGAAAACTTCTCGTTATTTATCATTTCTATATTTTACCAGTAGTCATAAGCATTTTCAAAATTTATAAATTATTCATCTATTTGATTATTTAATTTTACGTAACCATAAAATTATTTTAAAAAAGCGACAGAAGAAAATAAATTCTGATTTCTAATAAATATTGAATACAAATTTAAGCTCATAAAAATTCCATTGCCTAGAAATGGAAAATAAATTGCGCCAACTATCACCAACATGACTTTAAAAAGCAATTAAGATTTCTTTTTCATTCCGTAAGATGAGCCTTTTTCTGCTTGCGTTACACGCATTAAAATCTGAATGATTATTATGACTAAATTACATATCATTAGCAACGGTTTTGATTTGTAATTCAAATACTTGTGACAACAATACCTATGACGATTGACCGAATTACCCAAGAACTTATCCATAAAATATAACCCAACCAACTACCTACTACTAGCCAGATAACGAAAAATGTGACACAGTAAATCACTAAAGAGGTCAATGTCGGTTCTATCAGTTGAGAGGGTCCATCAAATTTTCCAGTATTCACATATCGCTCAAATAAATCATCCTAAATAATAATAATATCTATAAAAACGCTTTAGTTCGCAACTTCCCACTCAAAGATCGCATCAGTGGTAAATAATCAATGAAAATAATCAAAATTGAAGATTCAATTTATGAAAATAAGAAAAGTTTCGTTTCAAAATTGAATATAAATAGATAAATAAAAAGAAATTTTCAATGATTAAAACAAAATATAAACTTAAATAATGGAAAAATATAATTTCAAAAACCGAAAATTCGATAGATTAAAACAAAAAATGACTTTGATTTTTTGATTGGTTTTTAATTTCCGTTGTCCACGTTTCTTTCACATTATTTTCCTTATTTTAAATTATGTTTTCATTGGATATTTATTTTAAAAGAAAAAAATGTTGTAACTGACTATTAATTAAAGGAAATTCCAGGCGATAATTTCTACACTTATTATGTAAACATCGCTGTCTGTTTCAATATCATAATTCATTTGTTTAAATTAAAGTAACCAGTATTTTTTAATAGAATGCGGGACTGTCCCGGTTTTGAGTTGTACAAATACAAAAAATTTTGCTATTAGAAATATTCGAATATTATAAATTAACAATTATTGGTCAAACATTTGTTGCCACTGAACCTCTGCATGTACACATTAATGTGTTTATTTTTTAATTCTTTATTAGAAAAGTGTGTAAATTGTATATATACATTTATAAAAAAGACTGTATACTAATTATTTAACACAGCAGATCATATTTGGTGGGTTTTTATTTTTAAGTCGGTTCTCTTTTTGACTCCTCGTGTTCTTATTCAAGCAAATAAATCGAAACCCAACACAGAATAATTTTATTCAATCTTTATCACAATTACAATTTGTCACTATTTGCACCGTTCTCTCAATAGCATTGATCTCCTAGTTTCTGCGCTACTCTTTTCTCTTTTCGACCAAATGGCGGTTTGCTCCTTTCTGAGTTCTTTTATACTGTTTCTGAGAGGCCAATTATTTATTTTTCCGGGAATCCTAAGTCAATATTTGAGGGTTTTCTAATTGTTTTAATTAGTTTACCCTTGATTAGGGCTCAAAATATTCCCTCTCTTATTTCTCACTGCGCAGGTCTCACTGCGCATCGGGTTTCCCATTGACTCTTGCTTTCCATTACCGATTAATTAATCTGATTTTTCGCATTAACTTTCCTTTATTTTATTAAATTTTCAATATAATTTCTGAACTCGTCTATCAATTTGGCGTTATATGAATAAATACAGAAAAAGAAAAACGAGGAAAAAAATTTTATTTCCTACTGTTTTCTTTTTTAAAATGTTAAGTCTCCTCGAATGCGAGACAGTTTCCAGTGAGGAACAAACAACTAAAATCTCCAAAGAATTATTATTACAATAACACAAATATTTTAAGACTCATTTAACACAGAAAAACAAATTTGTTAACTTCAGAATATAACTTCAGAATACAAATTGACTTGACTAATCTTCTTTATTTTTGTTCGGTTTGTTCCACTTCAGTAACGACTTCAGTAATGAAATTAGTGGCTACTTGAGACATGTGTGGATGGGAAATACTTGAATTAGAAATGTTGGACTTTAAGCATGTTTTATAAAACTTAGCTCATCATGAAAAAATCATTATTTAAACAATTTATTTTTATCTAATTTATAAATTGTAAATAGCAATAAAAATATGGCCAACACACACACAAAAAAATTTATCTTCGTTTATCATTTTCCCTAATATCATCTTGTTCATTGTGATGGTCACAGAATAATTGGAAGATTTTTTCTCTTGATTTATTGATCACTTAGGTTGCCATTTCTCGAGATTTTCCAATGACTTATGGTTTCCGGTTATAATTCATCCTAGGAACCTCCCATAATTTTTCAAATATTTCCATACATTTTAAAATTTTAATTTGTCCTCATTTACAATTTTCTCGCATAAAATTATTGATTTTTACATTTTTGCATATTTAATTGATTTGTAACTGTGAGGTGTTTTCAGCTGAGAATTAAATATTTCAATGATTTATTAAGATAATTTTAAATGATAAATAATTGACTATTTAAAATAACTTTTAAAATAATTTTTAAATTGAAAAATTAAACAAGCTTTTAATTAGCAAATCATTTTTAAATAAATATATTTTAAATATCGAAATTTTAATAAATGATTTTTTAAAATATTTTATTCAACACTGAAAATTTGTTTGGAAATTATACAATATTTCATTAAAATAAATACTTGGAATTATGACGTTTTCTTTAGAACCTGATTTAAAAATAATTTAGAAGATGTTTTAGCAGATTCTAATAGTAACAGTTTTCATTTTCACATCCCCTACAAAACAATTTAAAAAATAGAACTGATTAAACAATAATTATTATTGATTATAATCAATGACAATCAATTAATAGACTCTTCTGAATTTTCCAATTGAATTTTTGAAAATCAATTTTCTTCAATTTTTTAATTTCTCACTCAATATTTAAATCCCCACAATTGGTATTTCATTGATTTGGCATTTTATGTATTTTCCCCAATGTCAGTGATATTTGTTTGTTCTGCTTTGGATATTTTTATTATATCTTTTTGTAAGAAGTTCAGTAAAAGGGAATTATAATTTTTCTCCATTTTTATTTTTATTAAGATAAAATATTCATCCAATCAAATTAAATTAAAAATATTTTTGCTTCTATAAACATAAATAAATTAAGATTGAGTAAATAAACACTTGCAAAAAGCTGTAGGGGAAATTTGAGTAAAATATGAAATTATTGATCAATAATTCACTTACAAATAAAGATTAAAAGGATATTTAGACATTTTAGTAAAGTTATAAGCGAATTTACTATTTTAATTACTTTTTGTTTAAAGGCATCTTGCAACCACATTGCCAGCTTTTCCTCATCTTCAGGCAGATCCTTCATATTGATTCGCCTAGTTACACATTTACTTACTAGACGGGCACAATAAAATTTAAGAATACCTATAAGTCATATTTCCTTGTTTTACACGGGCATTAAGAATATTTTTCATTGTTAACGCCGGTTGATTGGTGTTGACACTTTCAACTGCTGGATTGACACTGTCTGGAAAAGCAACAGTAAAGTCATACACCCAATCCACTTGAGATCTCAAATTCTTGATAATTTCAACAAAACCTCTCGTTCGTGGCAATAGGCAATGTTTCATTTCCGGTAATCCTTTAGCACGAGCTATTTCATTACTAGCCTCTAATTTGCTTTTAGTAAATCTAGTTCCTTCGGGGTAGAGTAACAGCTATTAGAGATAGGATAAAGGAATTCATCATTTTTATTTTTCATTTTACCAAATTTGTATAACCATCTAAGGTTTTACTAAAGTCCTTTAAGCCATCAGCAATAATTTCTTTATCCTTTATCCAATTTCGTTTCAAAAATATGGTGCCATTAAAATTCCATATCCAACCAATTATCGGTACATATCTTAAACTACTTTTAGAAATAGATTGAGCCCCCTGAATTTATTAAATTGGTATAGAAATAAATAATCAATACTGTAAAATTGTAAAAAAAATATTGTTTTTCTAATTTCGACATATTATTCTCGTATTGATTTAAAACAAATTCGAAAAAAATATTGACAATTTGTCTCATTGGACAATTTCTGGAGTGTAATATAATATGACGAAAAAATCAATATAAAAATGTAATTATTTCGAGGTGACATTTTATGTCTGAAAATCTAGAGAACAACATTGATTAAAACAATTGTGATTATGTAGAATAAATATAGGATTTTCAGATGAAAACATTTTTCTAAGAAAAATAAATTCCAAAACAAATAATAAATATTTTTAATCACGTATCAAAGGTTAAATATGACAAGGAAAATATTGTGTTGACTCGATAAAGTGCCAATGATATATTCCTTCAAAAAAAAACAAATGAACTTTAACATGTCATGTATATGATATTCCGTCTACATGTTTGTCTATTATTATTATTATTATTATTATTATTATTATTATTATTATTATTATTATTATTATTATTATTATTATTATTATTATTATTATTATTATTATTAAATCTTTACAAGATATGAGCTAAAAACGTTAATATAAAATTGTGACATTAAAATAAAAATTAATGTATTGGTATAGGTGTATGAAATTAGTAACTGAAAAAAGAAGATAGTTGTAAATTTAAATATCATAAATAGATTAAAAATTGTATATTATTTGTGATAATTATTAGAACTAGGGGCTCTGCCCCTGTTCGCTTTGCTTCACCAACCCCGTTAGAACGTGGGGTTAATGTTAAAGTTAATATCCAGGGTATTCTTGGAGAGGAGTAAGATTCAGTTTATTAATATGTTTACATAACTATGATAAAAGATAATAGCATAAACCGTTTCAAAGTAATATAGAACGATAAGTACAAAAGAATAAATACATCATAAAAAAATTAAAAAAGACAACTGAAAAAAAATAAAATAAAAAAAGCAAAATTCGGATGGAGGGGACCCTTAGCTTTTTTTTTATAGAGAGATAATTAATTATTAATCTAGCTATTGATTTTTAATTTTTAGAAAAATGCAAATTTGGAGGCAATAAAACATTCAGTTTGTATAAACAGGCCCGATGCTTCGTTAGGCAAACTAAACACCTGCATAGAGCCGCCAAATTTGCAAAATATTCTTTATTCGATTCAAAGTTTTAAAATCTAAAGTAATTGATAATTCGAGTTCTATTTTTAAAATATGAAAAAATTTTTTCGAAAATTGTGATAAACTAAGTAAAATATGAATGGATAAAATATTGATGCAAAAATAATATTTTATATGTAATATTGATACTTATATAAAAAAAACTCGAAAAAAAACGAAAATAAGTTTTCATCCAAGTCATTGACATGGTGACATTGATATATTGGTAGAGTAGACCATATGTAGTTCTGCCTATTTCCACCTAATGACTGGAACCGGGTCTGTGTATAAATATTGAAATGGATTAGAAGGGTTACGAATTAACAACCTTTTACACAATATGGAGATGCATTATCGAACGATTTTGTTTTCACATTTAGATTTAATAAAAGACAGAATTGAAAAATTAGCGGTCGACACAACTCAGATATGGGTAGAAGATGGCAATTGTTTAACAACGTCCTGTAAATTAAAAGGAGGTTTCAAATTGTTCGTCGATCTACTCAATGCAATTGGTCATGAAAACCAAATGAAACCAAATTCCATATATGTTTCAGTTGATTTCATTCGAGTTGAAAGCTGCATTAAATACAATCAAGTGGAAAGGTCAAAAGTATTAGTATAGCCAACTTAAAATTTCTCAATGGTAAAGATGTTTAAATTGTTGGAGATGTTGTTGAATGTGGTAAAACGATGACAAAATATTTAGAGCAGGCATGAGCAACTTGTTTTTGTTAGGGGCCAGTTCAGTCTTTGAAAATGTTTCGGGGGCCGGATGTATTTAGCACGAATTTATTAATATATATTCCAATAATATATCTTTTTAATAGCAAAGATCATTTAAATTTACATGATTAGGCATATATTATATATTATATACTATATACTAGTTGTTATTGGAAGGCAAAATATACAAACTATGAAAATACCCAAATTTAACTTTAATAATCCCATATTTATAGTTTATTTACTCGCACAAACTCTGGATTGTTCGAATTTATATTTTTATGCTTCTCAAGTTTGCATATACTACTCAAATATACCCAACATATCAATATCAATCTTGTTCTGGTTTTGGTCTGTGTGACATTTGACACTTCTTATCATAAATCTTACGACATAAATCTGAAATATTTGCCTTGATAGTTGATGTCGCTACTCGTAATTCGTTTGACAAGTTATCATCAGTGAGCCGACATCTGTTTTTGCACTTTGTTTGTTTCATCTTAGAAAAGAATTGTTCACAGATGTAAGTGCTGGGGAAAAGTGAGACCATTTTCAGCGCATGATATCGGATTGATGGAAACGCTTTCTGAGAAATGTAGAGTTTGTAGAATTGAATCAAAGAGACGTCACGAAACTTTCTTTCCAGATCGCCATTACACTGCAATTCAATGAGCTCCATTTGCATTGATTCTGGTGCTGTCTCAACATTAACACTGAATGGTTCAGAAAATAGTTTGAAATCATTTTCATGTTCGGCAAAATCAGCAAATCTTGAAGAAAACTGTGTTTTCAATGCAATTATGTGTTCATTAAATTTCTTCGTGTTAGCTAAATTTGCATCATTTTTGCAATCAGTTAAATTTGGAAAATGCACCGTAATGTCCTTTGATAATTGATTCTCCAATAGTTTCAGCTTTGTCAGAAATCCTTTGATATGATCGTAAAGATTATTTATCAGTTGATCCCGGCCTTGTAACTTCGTGTTTAGATCATTCAGATGCGTTGTGATGTCAACCAAAAAGGCCAAGTCAAGTAGCCAATTTGCATCGGATAACTCCGGAATTGGTTTCGACTTCATCTCCATAAAAAGTTTAATTTCTTCACGAAGGCAATAAAAGCGATGCAATACTTTTCCTCTGCACAGCCAACGAACTTCGCTAAAGTAAATTACATCCGAGTATTCTGTCTCAATGCTAGTGAGAAACTCTTTGAATTGTCGATGATTCAATCCACGTGATCTTATGAAATTCACGGTTTTCACAACAACTGTCATCACATGGTCCATCTTTAGTTCTTTTACACATAAATTCTCTTGGTGGATTATGCAATCCTTTCATTTTAACAAGCTCCGCCTTCAATAAACCAACTACTCCATTTTTTATTCCAACCGTTGCCGGAGCTCCGTCTGTCGTTATTCCTGTTAGTTTTGGAAGAAAAAGCCCGTTTTCTGCCAATGCAGTTTTGATTTCATCAAAAACATCTTCTCCAGTTGTAGTCCCTTTCATGCTCGCTAATTTCAACAGTTTTTCCGTAACGTGGAAGTCCTGATCAACCCCACGCACAAAAATTGCTAACTGCGCGGTGTCTGTCATATCCGTGCTTTCATCAAGGCATATTGAATATGCTTGAAATAGTTCAGCTTTTTCTTTCAAGATTGTTTCAATGTTTTTTGCAATATCATCAATTCGTCTTACGATTGTAAATCGAGAAAGGCTGATATTCGAGAAAAGTTGTTTTTTTTCGGGACAGATACAATCCACAGCAGCATCAATGCATTCTTTGACAAACTCCCCATCAGAAAACGGTTTCAGTTTCTTGGCAAATATCTCACTTATCATGAAACTCGCCTTCACAACACACTCAACCTCTTTATTAACTTTGATAAAGAATGTCTGTTGTCCTAGAAGTGCTTTTCGGAGAGATTTGATCCTATCTTTCCTTAATTGTCCCTGTATCTGATCGAACTTTGCTGCATGCTGAGTCTGGTAATGCCGTCTTACATTAAATTCCTTTTTAACGGAAATTGATTGCGAGCAAACAAGACAAACGAGCATATTATTTGATTCTACAAACAGATAATCCGATGTCCACTTATCATTAAATACTCGGTGTTCACTGTCAACTTTTCGTCTTTTTGTAATAGTGCTCATCCTCAACTGTGGTTGAAATTGCGTATTTTTTTTATAATATAAACATAAAATTATAAGTTTTGTTCATAGAGGTAGTGAACATAATTTTTGATAATTGAACTGTTGGCTAAAGGAGTTTTATTGTACAACCTCACCTGCCTAATAATATGACAACAAGGGCATTAATGCATTCATTCCAGTCACACTCATCCTCACAGTTAAGAGAGAGCTACTAGTACATCCTAACCTCTCCTACAGGATTGAATAAAGGCCAGCTATTAGAGTAGCAGTAGCACACCAACGAACTTGGGATCATCTTCAGCCCTGCACAATTATACGCTCTACATGAAAGTTGGAAGTTTCCTTAATAGAATATAACTAAATACTTCACAGTGAGGTGTAAATGTGGAGAGGTGACCGGAAGTTTACTGCTGCACCACCACGCTTAATTTAAATGCGTATTTGTACTAATGGTGTAGCTCTAACGTCAACTGCATACATTCCTGAAAGCTTATCAAGGTCCTGGTTATATGGTGTGGATCAATGAACACTGGGGGCCGGTCAAAAGAGGCCCGCGGGCCGTATGTTGCCGATGCCTGATTTAGAGTATGTTAAGCAGTTTAAACCGGATTCTATAAAATTCCTAGTTTATAGACCCGTCACAGACACTCGTTATAAACCAAATTTTATTGGGTTCAAGGTTCCTAATAACTTCCTCGTCGGATATGGTTGATTACACTGATCAGTTTCAAAATTTGAATAATTATAAATAGGAGTTTTGTAAACAAAAAAAATTATTATTAACGAACCTGGTACAAAAATTTAATCCATAAGGAAAAAAGGGGGGAAAACAAATAGTGGCGAATCATCCATTTTAAGTAGTAATACGGGGATCACGGTTAAATTGATGGGATGGGATGTATTGCCATTATATTGTGATAAATAATACAACTAAGGGTTTAAATGTATTTTGTGGTAAACTGTCATTTGCAATTTAAGTGGTGTAAATGAAGAATGCTAAAAAATGACTTAACATTATTTTTATTATTTTAAAATGTATTATTTCATATTATCATTCCAAAATGGAGTAAAGTTAACAAATGTTCAACTAAAAATTTTAATAGTGCAATAAAATTAAATGAATAATAAAAAATGATTTTTTTGACAAAGTTAGATAAAAATTGATATTTAATATCTTGACAACTAGTGACAGGGTCCAGCTCAAACTCGTGATTGTCATCTATAGATTATAAAACATAAAACACTTTTATGTATTCAATTTTATATAAAGGGTGTTTAACCCTTTCCTGGCTGAATTAACTGTTGAAGAAAAATTAATGAAAAACGCGTTTTTTTAAGTACATATGGGGTACCAAAATTGGTTTTTATGATTTTTTGCCATACAAAAAATTTCAAAGTTGGGGAGATTCTCACGTACTGCAGTGGTAATTCTTTTTTCAAAATGGTTCATATCTTCTTCGTCATCCGAAAATTCTATTTCAGAAAGTAAAAGGCGGGATTAAATGATTTTACATTAAAAGTATAGATCTTCCTTATCAATCATAAATAAAAATATCATACCTACCAGTCCATAGATGTCTATACCTGTATGAAATATATCATGATTCCATATGGCATCATTAGCCAGGAAAAGGTTAATATAAGTTTTTCCCAAAGTTTGTCCACATAGGAAAAGTTAGGGTTCCAGTCTTATCTTTTGAAATTTGGAATTAAGAATTATAAAGTGTCTTTAAAAAATAAAAAACAATTTAAATAATAAATTTTATCTACAAAAATATGGAAAAAAATGAAAATTTTAATTTTTTAAACATTATTTTAAACAAAAATGATTTATTTATAATATTCAACGGCTCTGAACTCGCTAAAAGTTGCTTTAAATAATACAGAAATTTTCAATTTGTTTATAATTTACAATATATGTTATCCTACATCCAATTAATTCAATGGGAGAACCTTTTAACTCCTTTTGATTTTTTTAAAAATTTAGTTGCGGAATTCTTGATTGATCCTTATTTTTTTATATTTAAATAAAACTCTTTAATAAACATGTTCAAAATCACTAAATGTATATTTGAATATAAATGCTAAAGGAATTTTAGAATACAAAGTATAAAAATTTATCGAGTTTTTTGCGGAGTTATTCAATTTGGGGTGTACTATCAATTTGAGTACTCTTTAAATTGATATAATATATATTATATATTATATAATGTCTTATCGGTAAAGGTGTCTTTAGAAATTTGTCGCCCCTGTGCTATAAACTATAATGCGCCCCTAAAAAAACAATTTTTTATTTTCAACCAGTGGCCTCTCTTGGGAAATTTTTTAAATTATTCATAATTTTTTTTGTAATATCATAAATTATATTTGAAAGTGCAAATTTTATCAAATTTATGGCTTTTATAAAATTTACGGCGCCCCTGTGCTTAGCACAGTTAGCAATATGGAAGAGACGGCGCTGCTTATCGGTAATAAAAGATATCATATGATAATTTAATAATTCAAATTGTAAGTTAAATTAGCAAATTGTTTAAATATTAATTGGATTGAAATACATTTTTAATTGTTTTATTTTATATTTTATGTCAGGAATAGAAAAACGCGTAACTGATATCTTTATATATTTACGCATTTCCTTATTGAAAGTTATATGGTAACATTCGCATGGAATCGCTTCATTCCATTACAATTACCATCGATAAGATGACTAATAGAAAATTACACAGTACCCAGTTACTCGACTGTCATTTCTTAATTACGTAGAGTAGGGTAATGTTAAAATTTTGCCGTTATCTCAATAATTATAGCGTTGTGAGCATTTTAATTTATAACTTCTGGCAGGAAATATAATGTTAATCATTGGTTTATCAATTCTTTGTTTACTATTATTTAGAACTCGCCAGTAACAATTTACTGTTAAACATTACTCGCATGACTCAGAAATAAATATAAATATTCAAAGTTGCTTTACCATACCATTTTGTTTGGTTATTATTTTGCAAGTCGGTTTTCTCTGACTCCTCGTGTTCTTATTTAAACAAATAATAGAAACTCAACAGAATAACTTGATAAAACTTCAATCACAATTACAATTCGTCATTAGATTTGCACCTTTCCTTCCAAATAAATATTGTTCACGAATGTAGAAAATCCAAGGGGCAATATCCTCTGGTACGAGAGTTTAAATTTTCTTTAAATTACTTGATTCTATTTATTGATCACTAACTGACTTGACATTATTCATTTTGTATCTTTCTAGTTTCTTCGACCAACTAGCGGCTCATCTGTTTTTCAGCGCTCTCTTTCTGTGAGGGTAATAATCTACAGAATTTAAGATTATTGAAAATAATCAGTGTTTTGGGAACCTTAGGTAAATATTTTGAGGGTTATCACATCATTCTAATTTGTTTACCCCGGATTGGCACTCGAGTGAGTTTTCTTTCCTATCTAATCTGCCATGTGTCAATGCGTTCCAGGTTTCGCATGGGCTCGGGTTTCATATTACGGATTAATTAACTTCAATTAATTTGTTTTTACATTATAACTTTCTCTGTGAACCCCCTATTAATTTTCATTATAATTTTTGAATTTGTCTTTCAATTTGGCCTTCAACCGAAACCCGTTTCAATCGTTCAATATTGATTTTCGATTTTTATTAAATTTTAATTAATTTTGTATTGTTGTTGTTTGGAGCTTTTTTATTGATTTTAATAATATTTTTTACACTTTCCTTTAATTTTTCCCCACAGGTCTTAATACTAACCCCAAAAATTTTATTAACTTTTAAAATTCATTTTAATAGCCATGCAAATGATTTCTGAAACAGTTCCATGTCGATATCAATAATTGATGCCAAATAATATCAATAATATTTTCACAACTGGTTATGTAAATGAGATTCCGACATATTTCGAATAATTTGTTTATCAGTTGTATTCAGATAAAATTTAGATATTTACGTATTTGCTTATAGTAAATTTGTTACCTCCTAATTTTTTTCTAAATTGTTGACTGAAGGAAACTCGGATTTGATTTGCTACAATTAAAAGACCCAATATCAATCAAAAAAAGGAAAGAGAGCACAACTGTTACCACACAATAATGATATTCTTTGGCACTTAAATGAGCGCGTTGTAATCAAGTTTTTTGAATACATTGTTGTTTACTTTAATTTCCTTGAATGCAAATAGATTATGAGAGAACACTGAAAGCAAATTTAAGATGTCTACATAATTGAATATTAATTTCTTGGTTTAATGGAGTGACTGCATCAAGTGAATTTATTAAATCTCACAACAGAACGTCATAAGACTACTAGTGATCATTAATATTTTTGCATAGAATAAAGCACGAACTCCTTAAATATCTTAATATTTAAGAAAATGGACTTACAACCCTATCAACATAAAAGGCTTATATATTACCTGAAATTTATATTTCTATAATAAAATTATGAGATATATCATATGTTGTGAATTAAATATTCTCACTTTATTTGTTATTGTTACGCCATTTGTCATATTTTGAAATATAAATAACAATTTTTAAAGAAATACGTGTCAAAATTGGGTAAATTATGGGACATTTAATTGAGAAAAGTCAATTTTTACAAATTAATATTCAATATTAAATATTCCTTCAATCAACATAAAATTCACAAAAAAAATGATCGCAATTCCTCGTATAAATAAAAATAAATAATAACAGGTACCAACGTCACATTATTGATTAAATTTTCATGAATTTTCATTAAAAATTTGAAAAATTCAACTAATATTTACGTAATTTAAATTTAATATTAATTCAACATTTTTCAATTATTTTAAGAATAATATTTTCTCACATTAAATTCCAAATTCTTCCATTGTGAACATTTTGTATTTTTTGAATCTTGCAAGCATTTTATGATTTTTATAAAATAAACAGAAAAGCTGATATCTTCGACACGTAGATGAACACTCGAAACGAGTAAAGTTAAAGAATTGACACTCCATGATTTGAACCGCGTGGATACTGTGGCAACAGGTGTTAAATAAACCTAACTGACAATAAACTGTTGTAGATGTGACACAATGCTTCTAGTCCTATGTTGGTAAACGTACATTTAGATAGCCATAGCAACATTGTCTGAAAATGACCTTTTCATTTTTGACGGCTATTGCAGTCATGTTACATTGTGAACTTGGCGTTGACGGTTATGGACACAAGTGTCAGTCAGCGTGTTAAATAAATATTTGGTTAATAGTAGTAGGTAGATAACCAATTAATATTAGCCCTCTTTAAAATAACAACTTTATTTAATTAATTTAATATGTCTAATCAATTAATGACCTGAAAATGTATTCATCCCAAATTTCTTTACAGACGAAAACGGGACACCACAAAAATGGCTAGAATTCGCCAAACTAACATTAAGCCTATCAGGCATCAAATCATCAAAAACAGTTTGCTCTCACATAATTGCCGCCCTTTCAAGCAACATTCCCTTTCAAACGTCTGTTTAGGAACAAAATAAACAGACGAGAACTACTCGAATCCTGTTTGAAAGATATACAATTGGGTAACGACAAACCGTCTGAATTCTTGCGAAACTTTAAAACAAAACTCGAATACTTAAAACCCAAAATAACAAGCACCGGGTCAAAAGAGTTTATCAAAGACCTATTCATGCGAGCAATGCCACCTGAAATACGCCGGATTCTAGCTGTCAGCAGCTGTACAGACCTCGATACTCTGGCAAACATAGAAGACAAAATCAACGACGAAATATACCCGGCAATATGTAGAACATACCAAAACAAAAATTATTCCAAAAACAACGACCAAAATATCCCGGTACACAATAGCTCAGAAACTACAGAAACGAACAAACTCCTTTCAACTTTGGTAACAAAATTCGACGAAATAATTATCGAAAACAAAAGTCTAAGAAAAGACATTACCGATTTACAAAGAAGAGAATCCAGGAGAACGCAATATTATGAAAACAGGCAAAATTATCCAAGACAAAATACAAGATCAGGCAGCCGCAA
Organism: Schmidtea polychroa; assembly: GCA_959609185.1. Classification (NCBI taxonomy): domain Eukaryota; kingdom Metazoa; phylum Platyhelminthes; order Tricladida; family Dugesiidae; genus Schmidtea; species Schmidtea polychroa. The sequence goes on along the minus strand of CAUHTR010000462.1, from coordinate 90,208 downwards.
CAACTTTGACAGAAATATAACATGGAACAACCCTAATAAATGCACAAACCAAAACTATTGTTACTACCACAATAAATTTGGGAATAAAGCATACAAATGCAACCCTGCACCTTCGACAAAGAAGAGTCGGGAAACATATAAAGTCACCAATGATAGCACCGACAATTGGTGACAGCCAAACTTTCACGGTGCATAGCAATGGCCTTAATTTTCTTGTTGATTCAGGTTCAATAATTTCATTGTTACCGAATTACCTATATAAAAACACAAAAACCGAAACCGCGAATTTGTGCGCAGCAAACGGCAGCCCATTTAAAACGTTCGGAAAGCAAAACATTAACATCACCATCAACAACACGCAATACAATTAGCAATTCACTATCGCTGAAGTCAAACAAGCCATTTTAGGAGCAGATTTCCTCTCAAACTTCAATCTACTAGTCGACTGTAAGAATGGAAAAGTCATACCAAACAATTCAAATAACATACACCACAAAAATAAACAATCTAAAAAACAAATCAATTGTGACATCGGAGTAATAACAGCCCAACACGGTGAAACAAAAACAAATAAAAGAGAAACAAACTGGCATATACCTAATGAAATCGCAAAACTGATACAAAATGTACTAAAAATATCTAATAAACTAGAGGCAAACAATAACACAAAATGTATAACCGAACACATAATAATTAGCGACGGAAACCCAGTCATGCAAAAGTCAGACAATTAGACAAAAATAAACTCGAAATAACTAAGAAAATATTTGACGAACTACTAGAAAACCAAATCGTCAAACACTCAAACTCAAACTAGTCATCAGCCCTCATACTTAAAGAAAAGGCAAACGGCGAATGGCGAGCCTGTGGAGACTACAGAGCATTAAACAATATCACAACAGCCGACAAATACCCAATTCCAATAATAAACGACATGATTAACAGATTTAACAAACCCAAAATTTTCAGCAAAATAGAATTAGAAAAAGCCTATCATCAAATTCCTGTCAGAACTGAAGACATAAAGAAAACAGCAATCATCACACCCATAGGACTTTTCAAATATAACAAAATGCCTTTTGGATTAAAAAACGCAGCAGCCACTTTCCAACGCTTCATGGACCAAATATTTCGAAATCAACAAAACACAGTCGCATACCTAGACGACATCTTGATAGCATCAGCAAACAAAACAGAACATATACAAAACATTAAAAACGTGTTCGAAATATTAAGCAAGCATGAACTAAAAACTAACATAAAAAATGTGAATTTTTCAAAACAGAAATAAAATTTTTGGGACACCTATTAAACGAAAACGGAACAAAACCATTAGACGACAAAATCAAAGCAATCAAAAATTATCCTTTACCCAAAACAACAAAAGCGTTAAGACGTTTCCTTGGCATGATCAACTTCTATCACAAATACATACCAAAATGTAGCGAAATGCTAGCCCCTCTCAACGAACTGAACAAAATAAAGAGAAACATCAAAATAAATTGGAACGAAAAACTAATAGCAGCTTTCGAACAGGCAAAAGAAAACCTGAAAAACGCAAGCATCCTAAACTATCCCAACCAAGAATTACCATACATAGTCAACACAGATTGTTCGGGATTAGCAATGGGCGGAACGATACTCCAATAAGAAAATAACGAAAAAAGACCAATAAATTTCTTCTCAAAGAAACTCAAAACTCACCAAATGAGATACTCAACTTTTGACAGGAAGTTATTAGCGCTACATGATACAATCAGACATTTCCAATACCTATTGGAAGGAAAGGAATTTGAAGTGTATACCGATCAGAGATCATATATATATATATATATATCAAATTGTTTGTACAGCCTGACTAATTGGGCGAGGGAACATCTAATTGGATTATTATTGTTTTGGTTACTGATTTTTCAATTATTTCTATTCAAATTGGATAATTACTTATTTGTATTTGTTTTATTTATTCTTTTTGGATTACCTAATGTCTTTGTTGACCGGGCCTTTTCCAATCGACATCTTTCTTTTTCGGCTAATTCCGTATATTTTCTTTTATTGGCGGTTTGCGATGGCGATTAAATATGTTTCATGTGCGACTGCTGGCAATTTCTTATTTTAATTTTCAATAAGAGGTTCTTGTTTATTTTATTTATTCGATCTTTTTACTTATATTTTAATAGCTTCTTACCTTTTTAATATTATATAGGCCTCACTTCGACAGATTTCGGGGATTCTTCATTAGTTTTTAGGGTCGCTTGTTACTCTCATTCGACAACTCAACGGTTGGGCCAAAAACTTGGACCTTAATGGATCTTTCCCTTACAGGTTAGAAAATGCAAGGAGAGATTATTTAATATTATTATTATTTCTGATTATAATTATTATAATTATGAATATTATAATTGTTTTTAATATTATTATCATTATTATTGTTTTTATTATTATATTTATTTGTTATTACTATTATTAATTATTGTTATTATTATTGTTGTTGTTAAACATTATTAGCGGAATAATTTATAAGAATAAAAATTCAAATAAATAGCTAAATTATTTCTGCAGCGTTTAACTATTAAATGAAAATTTTCGACTTAATATACGTCCTATTCACATCAAAAAGAAATGCAATTTATTTCTTCTCTAGTTGATTCTTTATTTTCATTTTTTCCTAGTTTTCACTCGATATTTTAAAAAATATATCTCAAAATACATGAGACAATTCTAATTTCATTAGTGTTTGACTCCTTCCACTCCATTAACAATTAACTGAGACAAAATTCAAATATTGCCATCTTGCATTTGCTGAAAAAATAAAGGAAACCCACAAAAATTTAATATTATAATATCGAGTTAGTTCGCAATGAAAGAAGTTCGTGGAAATTTATTGATTCCAGTAAGTAAATAGTTTGTGTTCATAGAGAAAACTAAAACTTTACTTTGAATTTATTTCTATGGAAAAATTATTATTAAAACTTATTGAATCATTTTTAATGTGAAATTGCATTATTTACAACTTACTCCTAAACCACCAAATCTTTCAGCAAATACCCAAGTAGTTATCCAATCGATATCATATTTATGATTCATTAAAACCAGTGCATTTTCTTTGCCAAATTTATTCAATATCTGATCATCCGCATAAATCCGAATCCTTAAACCACCCCACCATTCAGCAATATATGTAAAATCTAAATATAATTTCTTAATTACTTACCCATATTCATATTTATTTTATATTAATTAATAGTTAAAATCTTACGAATCCATAAAAAGTAGCACAATCGATTAATAATCGCTTTGTAGAGTAACCGATTAGTTTTGTAAAACAAAATATATGTAAGGATAACAATTGGCAACACTATGATACCAGTTATTAAAAATGTAAGAAGAAGAATCAGTTGAAAAATATAAATTCTTCTGTAGCGATCAGGTAGAAAATGCAACATTGGGAAAAATAACTTAAATAGAACCTATTAAATCAAATAAATATTATAACAAAAATACAAAAAATGAAAGAAAGCGACTGTTGAAGGTTTTAAACCTAACGCATATAAACAATGAATTTGAAAAATTATAAATTATTTTTTAAATCGAATCATTAAAATTAGTTATTTTATAAATTTTTAAAATCTATTAATATGTATAATATTATATGATATTATAATTTAGTGTGTTATATGAAACTATTAAAAACTGATAAACATTAATAATTGTTAAATTTTTACTACGAATCTGAAATTGAACTATTGTAGTCAACTATTGTGCCAAAACTGAGGTTTAAAAAATAGTTTGTTTTGCAGTATCGATAATATAGCAGTGGCAGAACTCCTTCTTCGATCATAGCCTCAATATCCGTTTGTAGGTGCGGATCGTGATAGAGCACAAATGTTGACGAAGGGATTACTCGGTGGGAAGTGGTTGCAAGTGGTGTGAAGAGATTTCCACTAGACGATTTTACGTTAGCCTCCTGAGCCGCAAATAATGTGGTCTCCAGAGCGGCGATCTCGTCTCGGCGCCTTTTCGTTCGCTCTGCACGAGTTGGACGCTTCCTTTTTCGGGGACTGGTTTTCGTTGGAACGTCTGGTTGTGCTACTGGTACGGCGAGTGACGACTCAGTAAGAGTGGAATCTGCCGACACGTTTTACAAGATAGGAGCCATCTGTTCATTGTGTCCACCAGGTAGTGGTGAGTTACAGGTAATCAAACATTTTACCTCGTAGTGCTGTTTCCAGCGTAACCCAGAATACAATTGAAATTTTACCACTTGATACCCGTTGAGTGATCAACGTTGGTAATGTATCAAGGGTTTGAGTACCGGCAAAAAGTGAGCATGCTCGGCATACTATAATTTTCCAGTACTCATTTGGGTCCACGGACTGCTGATAGAAGGTCTGTGTCCAATTTTGTCTGTTTAGATTGTGCTCCGGAATCTCATTTCCCCATCATATCTCAATTCGAGGCTACTCAAATCAACAAATTTGCAACTGTACACAGCATAAGAGTAATTTAACATTATAATTATATCTAGTCCAACAATAATTGTAATTATCACAACGAACGTTCAGATATTAATAGTCAAGTTGGTCTGGCAATTAGCGCAATCGCCTGCTGCGCTCGCTTGATTTTGCCCGAGCTGACTTGCTGGGTCGGATCTTTTTCTTTGACTTGGCGAGTGACTCGGAGACATTGTTGGTTGCTAATACCTCCGCCACAAGTCGGATCTGGATGCTGCTTCTTGATCGAGGGTCATTTGATGTAATTGTGTCTCCAACTGGCGAATTTGAAGACGAAGAGCTCGGATATCAGTCTGATCTTGGGCGCTCTGAAGTTGTAACTGTTGAATCAGCTTCAGGCGCATCTGCATTACAACGGGACTGAATCATGTTCCCTCAAGTTCTCGGCACCGTTCCTTGAACTTTGTAAGCCTCGGCTGCAGCTTCTTGACTTGTTGTTGAGCCTGCTCTCGATTCTGGCGCATGTTTTCCATTAATTTGAACACTAAACGAAGAAGTTAGATAAAGTAATGGTGACTTGGATTGATAATCAAATTAGTTCATTAATCAAATGTGTCGGAAAGCTTATTAATCCCGGAAGCGTTCCTTAATTTGTATAACTACTGTTAGTCGAGGGGTCACGCTATACTAACATTATCTGATTGAGGTACATTATATTAGAGGCTATATTAGGTAAAGCTAGCTAGTATATGAATTGCTAAACGTTGGATTCATTTTGTGAGATTACTCTCGTTTAAAATATGTCATCAAGACAAGATCACATCATATTATGGTTTATAAAATTTTGAGTCACAAAATAAAACTATATGTGATGTTATATAATTGCACAGTATGAAATATTCGAGTTTCTGTCACGAGAGGATGTGCTGTAAGTTGACAGATCTCCACGACCTTGTAGTACCTTTTGAAGTCGTCCCCGCTTTCGAGGGCCAATTGGGGTAGGTATTTGAGCCTCACTCGGCTTGCCCAATGGTTGATCCAGACCACGTTCGATGGCGACCAGCCTATCAGCATTGCAAAATCGTTAGGTTGTTCCTTCAGGATCTTCTAGGTCACCCGTCATGATCCCACTTTTCGACCCGTCGTAGTCAAGCTATTGCTGCTCCGGGCTTGGTTGGTGCAGGGCTCGATTTTTGGCTGACCGGTACCGTGTCTTCATAAATCCACTCATGGATCCGCTAACAGACCCATCTGGAACGCAGTCGAGTAATGGATGAGTCTTCGGTGTTCCCGGGGTTGACCTGGATTTCATTCCGGACCAAGGTCGTCTTGTGATTGAAATCGGTAGATGAAGTGCCGTCTTCCATATCCGTCTTTCTTAATTTAGTCATACCTAAATAGTATTGATCGATTAACGTTTTCATTCAATGGTCAATAGTAACTAATTGCAATCAAGAAAATATGACTATGCTGATTTGGAAAGTCAGTCTAAACGGCCCATTTACCAGTTACACCAATGAGTTTCGAACTGGGGTGGAAGTTTGATGTCAAATTTCTAGCTATAGCGTAAATTACAACACAAGGTCACATTAATTGATTCCAAAAGAAAAATAATTTAGATGCATTTCAGATTAAAAAAAATTAATTATTAAATGTGGATTTAAGATAGTTGTTTAAACTATCTAACGAGTTAACAAATTAACAAGATCATAATTTGAAAGAAATTTAAAAAAGATTTTAATATTTAAATAACAATGGAATTAATCGCCATCAATCTCAGTTATCATGGTCAGGTCGTAATGGCTCGAGTATTACACTCGTTCCTTACCATCTCTTCATGTACGATTGTTATAGGTGGCTCCACAAATACCAATTCTCCGAAGGTAATTAGTTTATCTTATAATTCATCCATTTATTTCAGCTAGTTACGCTCCTCAATATTAGCAGCATAGACTGGCTTCGGTTTCAATTTCAGAGTATCATTGTTTCTCGATATAACAGCCCAATGTAGATATATAGCTGACGAAATGTAACTTCTCGTTACTTTTATGATTAGCTCTGTAGTAGAATGTTACATTTTTATCATTATTATGAGTCAAAACAGAGCCTCAATTATGTTTTGTTTTTACTCTTGTTTCTGTGCCCTTAACATCGTGAAATAAAAAGTTTTAAAAAAACTATATAGCGATAATCGCTATAGTAAAAATCACAAAACGAAAACTTATAAAAATTAAAACGAATCAATAAAAAATTAAACTAAAGAAACAATATCAGAAAATTACAAACTCGAGCTATTAAAAGGATTATAAAAGAAAACCAGATCTATCCAAATACAATAAATTCCTTCGATCAAGTTACTACCTACATAGTTATACTAAACTTAGCCTGAACTAACGATATTCCGATTAAAACAGGTCTTACAATATTTATGATGTTAATAAAAGTTGGATAATATTTTGTTGGTTGTATTCAGTTATTATTTGATTATAATCTTTATAGACATTATTTTAAGCTAAGCTTAAGAAAATTTATGTATTTATGAAATATATAAATAAATTACTTACTTTAATTTTCTATGGTAAGTAGCAGATTTAAAATAGCATTCAAGTTAAAATAGCTTTATCTAAATAACAAAATAAATTAACTAAATAACATTAACTAAAATTAACTTCAAAATAACATTAGACCTAACAAAATTATATTACATAAAACAAAAATCAAATTTATATCACCGCGATGGCATGGAATCGAAAATTGAGAGCATATGTTCATTGCCAGTAAATGAATTGTTGTGTAACCAGTTGAGCGTGAGAGTTTTTTAAATGAAATTTCACTCAGTATTTATACTGATTGAATTATACGCCTCCGCATTCTCTGCTATTATATCCAATTAGAATGCGAGGCAATTCTGATTAATTTTTGCATGCATGCATGCATGTGTGTAATTGCTTATTTTTTAATTTAATTAATTTAATTAATCAAAATTCTAATTTTTATTAATTTTTAAGATTTATTTTTATAAATTCTATAATTTAAATAGTTTTTGCTAATTTTAATTTAGTTTTACAAGTTTTATAATTTAAATAAGTTATAGATTAATTTATAGATTATAGATTAATTTATAGATTAATTATAGATTAATTTAAATAAGTTATAAGTTACTTTAGTTTCATTAATTTAAACAATTTGGTTTTATAAGTTTTATAATTTAAATAATTTTGTTGGTTTTATTTTTAGTTTTCATTAACCAATTTAGTTTTATAAATTTTATGGTTTATCTAATTTTACTACTTTTATTCTACTTTTTATTATTTTACCAGTTTACTAGATAATTCATTTTAAATTTTAAATTTATTTATTTAGAAATTTTTCATATTATTAATTAATTTATTACCCATTATTTTATTTATTATTATTTTATTTCTTAGTTGTTAGCTATTCCGAATGTGATGTTTCTCCTAATTGTGTTAGTGATTGCGACCTTTATTTTCGTTCCTTTATTTTATCACCCGGGTCTTATTTATCATCAATGTGTTATGTACTTTAATTTGTATTGATTGGTGTTTTAATTTAACTTGGTGCGATTTTTATGTTATGTATTTTTGATTCATTAAAACAAGCTCTCGATTCTCGGTTCCAGCCCAACAATAGTAACTAATTGCAATCAAGAAAATATGACTATGCTGATTTGGAAAGTCAGTCTAAACGGCCCATTTACCAGTTACACCAATGAGTTTCGAACTGAGGGTGGAAGTTTGATGTCAAATTTCTAGCTATAGCGTAAATTACAACACAAGGTCACATTAATTGATTCCAAAAGAAAAATAATTTAGATGCATTTCAGATTAAAAAAAATTAATTATTAAATGTGGATTTAAGATAGTTGTTTAAACTATCTAACGAGTTAACAAATTAACAAGATCATAATTTGAAAGAAATTTAAAAAAGATTTTAATATTTAAATAACAATGGAATTAATCGCCATCAATCTCAGTTATCATGGTCAGGTCGTAATGGCTCGAGTATTACACTCGTTCCTTACCATCTCTTCATGTACGATTGTTATAGGTGGCTCCACAAATACCAATTCTCCGAAGGTAATTAGTTTATCTTATAATTCATCCATTTATTTCAGCTAGTTACGCTCCTCAATATTAGCAGCATAGACTGGCTTCGGTTTCAATTTCAGAGTATCATTGTTTCTCGATATAACAGCCCAATGTAGATATATAGCTGACGAAATGTAACTTCTCGTTACTTTTATGATTAGCTCTGTAGTAGAATGTTACATTTTTATCATTATTATGAGTCAAAACAGAGCCTCAATTATGTTTTGTTTTTACTCTTGTTTCTGTGCCCTTAACATCGTGAAATAAAAAGTTTTAAAAAAACTATATAGCGATAATCGCTATAGTAAAAATCACAAAACGAAAACTTATAAAAATTAAAACGAATCAATAAAAAATTAAACTAAAGAAACAATATCAGAAAATTACAAACTCGAGCTATTAAAAGGATTATAAAAGAAAACCAGATCTATCCAAATACAATAAATTCCTTCGATCAAGTTACTACCTACATAGTTATACTAAACTTAGCCTGAACTAACGATATTCCGATTAAAACAGGTCTTACAATATTTATGATGTTAATAAAAGTTGGATAATATTTTGTTGGTTGTATTCAGTTATTATTTGATTATAATCTTTATAGACATTATTTTAAGCTAAGCTTAAGAAAATTTATGTATTTATGAAATATATAAATAAATTACTTACCTTAATTTTCTATGGTAAGTAGCAGATTTGTAATATTTATTTGTTTAATTAGCTTCCTAGCACGAAGTACGAACACGAAGTGTATCATCTGAGAAACAAATACAATGTAACTGGGTAAGAAAAGCAATATGTTAGTCTTAGTAGTTCGTAGGATTTTTAGAATGCAAAACAATGATTTTCATAAATATAAAATTTAACTTAATTCTAAAAGTTGGGACTTTTGAAAAATGTTGCGGGACGCGGGATAAATCGTGAAAAATTGGGACTGTCCCGCCAAAGCAGGACGTCTGGTCACCTTAACAATACTGCAAGTTCATACTATAAGGTTAATAGGATAAATTAGGTTGGTTTATAAGTTAATTAAGTTAATTAGTGTGAATAATATAATTTGAGTATAAGGTAGTAATATTAGATCATATTATAAGGTTAATAATGAAACTTAAGTTAATAATAACAAGTTGACAATGGTATAAGTTAAATAGAACGAATGATATACTTTGAGCATAATATAAATTGTAATGTAAGTTAATAACATACAGTTGTTAATAAAATTAACATAAATTGGTAATGATATTGGTTAAGTTGTGATATTTATACGGGTAAGGTATTGATGAGGTTGGGTTTATTACAAATACAATAATTTGAATGTGAGGTAATATAGTGTGGTGGTAGGGTATCATTGATGATGGATTTAGTGTAAATAACATAACTGGGGTGAAATATAAGTCCTTTATCAGGTTTGTACGGGATAAGGGTTTTGAGGATGATATGATTATGTCATTACATAGAATCTAATGTCATCTAAATGTTATTATAGTATGAGTTAATAATACGGGTTAATCGGATAAATTGAGTTAATTCTAATCTAAATCGAGAATGTTATAAGTTGATTGGTGTGGATAATAGAATTTGAGTGACTATAATGTGTATTAATGATATGAGGATAATAAGATAAATTAAGGTAATAATAATATGAGTTGCTAACGATATGATTGGAGAAATAGTAAAAGTTAATGATAATGTACGCTTTTCACATAAAGTTAATAAAATCGATTAATACCAATATAAGTGCTAATGATGTAAGCTAATTTAGTATAAGTGATATAATTTGAGGGGAATGTAATTTGATAATTATGGTAGGCAATGATACAAAGTTGATATTATAATTAATATGAGTTAAGCAATAAGAATTTTGGTGGGATTTACTTCATTATTTAATCACAAATTAAGTAGATTTAGTTGGATTAATTGGCTACCAGAGAACTCGTTTTGTTAAATTTTAAGTCTGGAGATATTCCCCGTTTAGATTTCACTAATGTTTTGTGTAATAAAGTAATTTTAGTGTAAAGTTAGGTATGTACTTTAATGTGGAAAAGTTGCTTTAATTAAAATTTACCTACTTTCCCGACTACACTGAGTTCGATACGATAGTCAGTTGATCAATGATTTTCATTAAAATTTTCAAAGTATTTATGTAGGTCACAGACACACATCCTCATAAAAACTTGTTTCCTCTTTTTACTACACCAAACACCACTGGGATACGTTCTCTTGGTTGGCGTGTACAGCAATTCACTCACCATCTTATATACCAATTGTAATTGGTTGTAATTGTAAAATCATCTTTATCAATTTATAATTTTTAATTGAATTTGCTCATCACGAATGTATTTTGGAAATTTATTTTAGCCATTTTAGAAATGGCTTTCAGGTAAGATATTTAATTTTAAGTACATTTTAAGACTTAAATTTTGGTTCATATAGATATAATCAATGTTCCCTCTAATTTCTCGGAGAGTAAGTGCGCAGAAAATTCTGCCTGTGCAACTTCTTTGAGAAGCTGCATAATTTGTGCGCTTGCGAGTTTGAAAAATTACGAAATCCGCGATTGATATAGCACACATTTCGCATTTCAATGTAAATTACTATTATATACTAGGTCAGAAAATTACTCGGATTATGAGTCAAATATATCTGGGACTGGGAGAAGAAACGAATCATTGATAAAATGTTATAATAGGTATAGAAAAATGTTCTACACTGTTGAGCTTTCAACGCTAAAACTTCAGTTTATAACATCTTTTTTAAATCAATAAATGTTTAGTACAAACTTCAAAATTTACTCTGCATTGTGCTTTTTATCAGTCGTCCAAACTGCTCGCGAACAAAGCTCCAACTTGGAAGTTCCAAGTTGGTGCTTCCAAGTTATTCAAGTTCAAAGTTTAAACATAACAAAATTATAAACAATTCACAATTTTTCCCTTCGATCTTTAGTGTTAGCCCACTCCGAATTAACTGTGTCCAGATTTATTATTCCGCCATCTAGCAGGTAACTTTTAATTCGAATGAGCATATCGAGATGAAATTCTTCTAAACGATTTCGTAATTCGTTTTTTATATTGTTCATTAAACTGAAACCTCGTTCACAGTCCACACTTGAAGCTAGGAACGTTCCCCCTATATCCATCAGTTTGGATAGATGTTGAAACTGGTCACTTTGAAGTGCGTATGCAACCATGTCTGCATAATTGGAAACCAGTTTACTTTTTATCTTTTCAGCTACAACAAATTTGTAATCGTTATATTCTTGAACTACAAGATCAATTTCATTGAGCTCAAGGAGATTCTTGTATTTTGAGCACAGATTCTTAATTTGTTCAATACCAAAACTGAAATTGCATTGTTTTATAGCGTCACAATCAAAAGCGGACCAGTCCCGAACTTCATTCTCTGGAAATCTATCTGCAAGATGGTCACAGAGGGAATGTATGAAGTTTAGTATGGACCGCGTATCCACGTCTTCAATTTTTTACTACTATTCTTCAAAAGAAGTTTGACGTTTTCATCCCACGCTACTTCGCTACAGAGATACTGGCTTGTCATCTTATTCATTTTTCCTCTTGCCAAATCAAATGCATCAAGTGGCGTCAGAGAACGTTTTTGAAGAAGCACACGCAAAGAAGCTAATTCGGACAAAACACTTTTTAAAACATCCAAATTAATTCGAATTTCGAGTTTGTTCAACATATTGTAGCAGTATTTAGAAACTGGATCATTGTTAGTATTTTTTTCTTGCTCAAAATACTTCAACAGAGGATCGTAGTTCCGAACAAGTGCTTCCAGAGCAAAATGCCTTGATAGCCAGCGCACTTCATTGATTGGTCTAGATGCCACTGAATCACATTCCAAAACTTTTGCAATCTCTTCAAACTTGCACTGTTTCGTGGACGATCTGCAGAACACTGTATAAACAGTCCTAATTAAAGTTTCCAGATCCCCCAATAATTTGATTTCTTTCCATGAATTTGAAATTGCAAGATCTTCGCGATGTGCAACGCAGTGCTGCTGAACTAAGTGCGGAATGTCACGTCTAAGTTGTGCTGCATAACAGACGCACCATCTGAAGTAAACATAACCATTTTCATTAGATCAAGTCCATGCTTTGAATAGAAGTTTTTGATTGCAGAAACTATTGCAGTTGCATCACATGACTCTAGTTCTAATATTCCACAAAAAGTTGTTTTGTACTCTGATGAATTGCTTTGTCTGAATTTGAAGTATAGTATTAGGTATTTATTTACAGAAATATCTGTACTTTCGTCCACCGTTAAAGTGTGAAAATCAGCAGAAGCTATTTCACTCATCATGTCCGTTTGAACAACACTATTAATGCTTTCTAAAAACTCGTATGCATAATTTTGCTTCTCCAACTATCAGGCAAATTTACATAATTTTCCATGTGTTCATGTATTTCTTGGACAGAGAGCATGGAATTGTTCATTTTCACTGCCAGCAAAACATCGTCTATGAGAATCTTAATGTCAGCTGGATTTGATCGTTTTTTTGCAAGCGCTTCTAGTCGCTTTGTCTTTTCTGTTGGACCTTCAGAGAGCATTCCAAGCAATCCTAATCCCAAGGATGGGTTCCGATTTTTAAGAGCATTTACGCCAGCTATATGCGACTTACATGACAGATGTCGTTTTAGAAAGTCCAGCTTCCACACATCATCCCAATACTTCCCGGTTGCAAATTCAACTTTTACTTTTACATCGCGGCAAAACATACAAACAACTCCAGCATCGTCATCATATGTAAAAATTTCACGCAGTTCAACACGCACAACATTCCGTGAATCAGTCTCCACCATCTCATTAAGCCATGCGTTGTTAAATGATGTTGAACATTTCTTCTGTTTAAGAACTTTGGATAAAGACATTTTAATGCTGATTTCAATATTTTAATTTAAAAATTGAAATTTTTTAAAATTTGTGAATATTGATTTATCAACGCATAAATACAGAAAAACAGACTAGCAGAATGAGCAGACGTTTTATCAAAGTATATAAATGACAAGAAATGAAATGCTCATTTGAACATAGGAAGTACGACTTCCTATCTCGATGTACCGGCACCCTCGTTTGACAGAGCCACTCTCGCAGAGTATTTACTAGTTGACCGAAATCCCATGGGTTTTTTGAGATTCCAAAGACATCGGGCGCGAGCGGTTGTATTACGCAATGTTCGTTACTTAGACATATAAAACCTTGGCCAAAAAGCTCTGTACTTCGTTGTTGCGTAGCTTTCACTTTAATAAGTCAATCACCACAAATATGTATTTTTTTAAAACATTTTGGGAAAAATCTTCTAGTACAGTGGTTTTTAACCTGGGGTCCATGGACCCCCAGGGGTCTGCGGCACTATTTACAAAAACATTTTTTATGTTATCTTGATATTGTAACTAAAATAATATGCAACATTTCTTTACTGTTTTGTAGCATCAAAATTCTAACATTTGAATTTTTATGTTAAAAAATTTAAGTCTCAGTAGGCACTTTTTTTGTAAATATTTACTCGTTGCTATGATACTATTCTGTTTTTGCATTGATTCGAAGTTTTTATTGTTGCTATAATAAAGTTTAATTTAGTTGAAGTTTTTTAAATAATAGTATCAAAAATTTTAAAAAATGCTTAAGCAGATATTTTTGATATTTGAACATGGTTACTGACTTTATACTAGAGTTTTTTATTTTTTCAACTTTTCTCGAGATATAAATAGACACTGTCTTTTGATGAAATATCCACCGATCCCAATAATAAGAAGAAAATATGAAGAAAATGGCGAAAATTATGAATTTATGATGAAAATGATTTATGATTTATGAAGAAAATGACGAAAATATGACGAAAATTATGAATTTATGATTATATGACGAAAATTATGAATTTATGATGAAAATTAGGAATTTATGAAGTAAATACTACGTTTCTGAAAATAATGAAATTAATATAAAAATATTTAAAAAAGTGATTACGAAACTATAGTTATAAAATAATTCTTGAAGTTTGCAATGTGCATCTACAGTAGTTAAAATAATAATAATAATAATAATAATAATAATAATAATAATAATAATAATAATAATAATAATAATAATAATAATAATAATAATAATAATAATAATAATAATAATAATAATAATAATAATAATAATAATAATAATAATAATAATAATAATAATAATAATAATAATAATAATAATAATAATAATAATAATAATAATAATAATAATAATAGTAATACCCACACAACATTACACTCGCTATTAACACTACACACATAGTAACATTAAAAAATATAATAAGTAAACATTGCATATATGAAATTAATTAATTTTAAACAAGGACGCATATATTCACCTATTCATTTATATATTTTTTAATAAATCAATAATTTATTTTATATTAATATTAAATTAATTCGTAATCAGTAAATTTTGTCAACTGTGTCAACAAAATTTGAATTATAAATAAAAATTTTAAGAAATAATTAAAATTTTAATTTTTAATACATTTTTATTTGATGTTTAGTAATTAATTTTATAATAGATGCAACTGACATTTTTAGTATAATAATGTTTTTAACACTATTTTTATTAATCCTCCTTTTCTAGCTCTGAACGAGTTATGCCCATATATAAAAAATATTTCAGAAGTTCAAAAAATAACCTTTTATAAATTTAAAAATCAATACTTATGAAATAAATAAATTTTAAACAACGACGCGTAAAATCGCTTATTCATTTAATTTTATATATTTTTTAATAATTCAATAATTTATATTATATTAATAAAATAAATTAATTAGTAATTAGTAAATTTTAAAATTGTCTGCAATGTTCCATCAAAATTTGAATAATAAATAAAAAATTTTAAATTAATTAAAGATTTTAAAAACCCATTTTAAATAAATTAAATAAATTCATTAAATATAAAAATTCGTAAAAAATATTAATTTGTTTGAATTTTAATATTTTAATAGAAAAGGCAAATTCATGAATAAAATATTCATACATATAATTTTCAGTATTTTATTTATTTATTTGTGCAATTCTTCATTGATAGTGAGACCAATATTAATATTTCACAAAACTTTTCCCATTTTCCAAGATGACAGTTTCAATTTCGAAATTATAAATTTTAGAGAAAAACTATCTGTTAATACTTTCATAGAGGTAAGCATCGAAAAGTCAAACTTCATGATGGAAAAACACGGATTTTATCCAATGTCACCGAAGAAATCAAGCACCATTAAAAATAGCAAGTTTTTCACCATTAGCAATTTTCAAGTTAGTCAAAATAGCATCGATATAAACTTAAGTTTTTCTCCAGATTCTGACGGATCAGAATTAATAGTAACGTACTTTGAACGTATGTCTGACAACTCTAAAGGAATTGAGTTAGGGAGGTCAGTAATATCAATGTTCAAGTTAGAAATATACCACAAAGATTTGAAAGTCGAGGGTGAATATGTGACAATATTTTCGAATGTCGATGACAAACTGATTTGTAAATTAATTATCAATTATCCTTTAGATAAATCGCCAAAAATTCCATCTCTAGAATTTGTTAATTATAATCTATTACATCATAGGTCTGTGATCAGATCCGCTGATAATCAACTGATTCTCAGTTTCCAAGGGGCCGTAAGTGATCACAATAAAGCGATAGGCTGCAAATATAGAGGTCACATTGTGTTCAAAACAATAAAAGTTTTTCGTAAGTTATTTTTAATTTTTTTCAAATTATAAAAATTATCTATTTCATTTTCATTTAGATCCCCCAACAAGACTTTCAATCTCTGATGACTATTCAAAGGGTGTATACGCTGACAAAAAGTTATTTTGCAATTCAGGAGACGGATTTCCAACACCAACAACTGAGTGGGAATTTATATCGGGCCCACAAAACGCTTTGGAATATTTTGTAATAAATTCGAAGGAAAATTATTTATATATCAAAGATAACGCTCCAGGTGGGAGTAATTGGACATTTGCCTGCATCGCTCGTAATAACATTCCAAATGAGAAGAGTGTCAGTTTTACAAGAATAGTGAAGTTCGAAATTTCTAGTCAAATATTACAAAGATTTTTATTTTACTTAACTATTCTGTTATTCGTGACAGTTTTGGTCTTAGCTGTAATAATCGCTAACTGTCGCCATAAGTGCTGTTGCTATAAGAATCAAAAACCAGACCCTTTCGAGCAGTTACACTTTATCACAACTTAATATTTATTTAATAAACACTACCATACACTAAACACTTCCTCACTATTGATCTTTCTACAATTTTCATATCTTTTTTACGTTAACGTTTATTTTGTTTATTATTTAACTCGAATTTCATCTTTGAAAGAATAATGTCATACCTTAGTACAATATAACCAAACCGCAAAGAAGACATGTAGAATACAGCCGACAGACAAATTTTCATCCTTCGGTATTTTTTCGAAGTTTATAAAAATAATTAACAATGTAATGAATTTAATCGTTTCCAATCATTCTAAATGCAACAATATGTGAATTAAATCCTCGAAGTTCATCATATAATCTTAGTTTGATTGATTCAAAAGTACCAGCTTCGTTTCAAAGAGGGATGAATGCGATACTAAAAGATGATAATTGAATAAATTTTGT
Source organism: Schmidtea polychroa (assembly GCA_959609185.1). Classification (NCBI taxonomy): domain Eukaryota; kingdom Metazoa; phylum Platyhelminthes; order Tricladida; family Dugesiidae; genus Schmidtea; species Schmidtea polychroa. The sequence goes on along the minus strand of CAUHTR010000462.1, from coordinate 73,002 downwards.
TATATATTTTACACTATGATTATACATTTTGCGGCATCATTACATTTCAAATTCAAGGTACCTCCACAGCAAAAAACAAACAATACTCGAGGATTGACATTTAAATTTTTCGCAAGGCACCATTGTCTTTTCCATTTATATTTCAATCATTGTCATATCCTCGACCGCGTAAATTTTCATTGGATAAAGGTATCTCTTCTAACTGCTGAAGAAAAGTTTCAGGCATATCATCACCAGGCGCTTCTTTTACAGGAACAAAACCAATAAGATTCCATTATGCATAAATAATTCTGTAAAATTTAAATATGCAGTAAGTTTCCAAATATAAAACCCGCCCTAGGAATAAGTTTGAGTATTGCAAGTACAAATTGTAGTGGGAAAAGATTTTTTCCAATCCTTAAATGAATAAAGAAATATCTACGTTCGGCTTTAGGAGGCTGGAAATTAAATAGTTTTTAATTAAATAATCGATAAATTTACTCACAACAAATGCCATATAAGAAATATATTTTATATTATTTTGTTTACTTTTAAGTGATAAATAATTATTCTTTTGATTTTCGTTTTTTATTCTATTTTTTTGAAATATATAAACTATACAAACATATTTTTGATTTTTTATAGAGCTACCTAAGAAAATCAGTCAATACCATTTTTAATCATAACGATTACTTAATTTTTATTTACTATTTAAATAATGTGATTAGGGCGCCCAAATCATTTAGCACTAGGGTATTTAAACTTATTAAGACGGCTCTGAATACACCGTATAAGAAAGATATGGCATCTCTCAAATAAATGAATAAAACGCGATTGTATTTATATATTTTCAATTAATCAATTATTAATATTCTTCAGTGACTCTTAAAAATATTTTTTTGTTTAAAAAAATTAATTCCAATCAATGGCTACCCATGAATGATTTTTGTGGGAGGGTCGAAAAAAATTATAATAATAATCACCGCGAGTTGAAAAAACAGCATTTGTATTGACATATATTTATTTAAACAAATTTATCATCATAACATCATAAATATTATACATATAGTAATGAAACAAAAGGTTCTATAAAAATGTAATTAAAATTAAATTATCTTACATTTAAAAATTTGTTAAACGTAAAAATACACAACGTATATACAATCTAAAATACGTAGTTCCAACTGCACTACATATCACAAAAACGTATATAAAGGGTTACTACCTCTGCTATATACACTGCACATGCGATGTGACTCGGTCTGCACTGACTGCATACAGAGCACATATCGATACCTACTACCTAGTACCTGAAATTCAAAAATAAATCTACTACGAATGGAATAAATGTTTTTTTCAAATAATTGCATAGTAATGTAATAACTATAATAATTTTAAAATGTTTTTGGTGAGAGTGCTCAAAAAAAATCACATTTTAATACGAAATAAGATATTTTATTAGCTTATTGTTAAAAGTGTAAAATGATTCTAAAAGTATTTTTACAATTATTATTATGACCTTTATTGCACAAATTACCCACTCTTTAAATCCTTGACGTTGCATACAGTGACATCACTTCTATACAACGTCACCAATAGATCACGATAATCCTATTATTATTCTTTGTCGTAATATTATTTCAAACATAAATCGACGAAAATATAATTATTAATAAAAAGCAAAATATATTACATTCCAAATTTCTGTTTCATGCTATTCCACACTTTTTTAAGTTTTCCTGTTTCTTTTTTATTTGTCATCCAAGGATGATTCATGCACGACTCGACTGACAAACGTTTCAAAGGGTTCTCCTCAAGCATTCCGCTTAACAAATTGAATAATTTCTTGTTCCTTTTAACAGCTGGATGTCGCAATGCCGTACTTCTATCAAAACAAACATTGGTCTTCATTGAAAATAAAACTGTCGAAAGTGACCAAATATCAACTTTGAAATCTTGTGGTCTATTAGCCAAAACTTCTGGAGCTTTATACTGATTCGTTCCGACATTGTCCTGGGGTGGAAACTCAGGATCATAAATGACAGCACATTCAAAATCTATTAACTTTATGTTGAAGAACAACTTCGTTTTACTTTGATAATAAACGTTCGTGACAATTATGTTTTCTAGTTTAACATCTCGATGGATGATATTTTGGGATTTAAGAAATAATAGAGTTTGTAACACTTGCATCATAATTTGTCTGATTTGAGAATCTGTCAATTTTTGCTTTTTCATCGTTAAAACTGTTGTAAATTTCTCCAAGTCACCTGTGGCATAAAAAGGCATTTGTAAAAACACTTCATCATATGGAGTAATAAACGAGTCGACTAATTCAACGACAGTTTTACAGTGTTGAATGTTCTCTAATATCTTTATTTCATTGAAACAACGTCCTGAGTGCAATTTCAAATAATTAGAATCGTATTTTTTCAAAGCAATGTCTTCCTTTCCGTTATTGTAAACAGATACTTTTTCGTCTTCAATTCTATATCTAAATGTAAAGTTGGATGGAAAATTTTGATTCTTTAAGGATTTTCTCAATTCTTCAATGTCCATTTTACTGTCAAAATATTATCAATAGAACAAATTTGATTAAAAGAATTATTTGAACAAATTTTTTATTAAACACTTGATAAATTTTTAAATCATTTTTGTGTCAGTATATAATTATGTTTGAAATTTAGAAATAAATGTGAATATTTAGAAAATTTTACAATGAAAAATTATCTAAGATTCTATACAATTCTATGAAAGAGTGTGTGTGTAGCATAAGTTATTTGATAAGCGATTTGATTGGTTGATTTATGCCATTATTTCAAAACATTCTCTATTCGATATTTATAATTTTATAAAAATAAAACTTTTAAAATTTATTCTGGAATATTTTAAATTAAAGATAAGTCAAATTCTCAATTTTTATATATACAAAAATTTTAATTAAACTTATAAAAATTCTGTTAAATTAATATTTCATATAACTCGCCTATTATTTTAACAACATTTCTAAATTTTTAATAATAAATTTCAAATAATTTTTCTTTTATAATTGAATAATAATTTTTTATGGTTGAATGATTCAGAGAAAAAAATTTAAGGAAAAGATCTCTATTTTTCAAGAACATAAATTTAAATATTTAGAATTTTTAAAATGCGTATATGAATATTCGAAATTGTGTCCTTACACTGACACTGAATTATTCATACAAATTAGAGTTCATATTTTATGGTGTCTGTGAAGATTTTCCAAGTAACAGAAAAACTCGGAAATCTGTGCCATCAATATTGTATTGAACCATAAATTTTACGGAGTGGCGACTTTTACGAAATAATATTAATATAGCATTCAGTCTTAGTAACAGAAAACGCTTTAATTTATATATCTATGTAGTATGTGTTGGTAGCTCACAGAGTTTTACAAAAATAAAGAGTACTCATACACTTGTAACCGCATTATGTATACACCTAATTCCGAAATTTAATAAATTCTATAATCTAAAAAAATCAATAAATATATATTATAGGAACACACAAACTTACCTGTGTGTAGAAATTTATTGTTCCGAAATTTAGTAACTTTATTATAGGTTTTGTGAAGGTGAGAGAAAAATAACTGAACACACCAACACAAAACACATAATGAAAAATGCATCCAAAATTCTTATATAGATTTTTGTTCCGAAATACCTAACTGTTAACATACTGTTAACATATTGTTAAAATATAATTATTTTTTAAATTATTAAAAAATGCAAAAAAATACTTTTAATTTAAGCTCTACCTTGAGCTTTAGAAAAAAAGAAGAAAATACAATGTAAGTTTCATTCATTAAATTACAAAACATTAAAATATTGAAGGTCCTTCGAGATCTTTTGATTTACAGAAAGAAATTCGCAAATCGTAAATTTAAATAAATTATTTTAATAAATTAATATTTTCATAGATATACAGAAAATAACAAAATACGGCTTATTATTGCCTTTGAAAATGGGGACAATTACCAAGAATTTGGAAGATTGCATTAAAAAAATTAATGTATTCGGTGATTAGTTTATTTATTTAGTTAAAAATATATCTAACTTACATTTTAACAAAATAATTCCAGATAAATGCATAAAATATCATATAATTCCTAAAAAACACCTGAAATTTAATTATTAATGTTATAAATGCTGACTAACAGTAATATTTAAGAACTTGAATAATGATCTCATAATTATATAAAATCAAAATTCAAGTCTTAAAAGTTACTTGAAATTAAAAAATTACCTGAAAATCATTTTTAATAAATTGAATACATGTAAATGAAATTGAATAACTTCATTTTCACGCAAATGGTGACTCACCTCAACTGGTGTGCACACCAACGTGAATTATAGAAGTTATTAAATTTCGGAATTGGGTGTATTTGAAAAATATTTTAAAACACTTTACTCATAAATGGGTTCTTTAATATTCAACTTTAGTTGTAATTAATAAAAACATTAAATTAATATTAAATTATTTAGTATTATATTTTATTTATAACACATTTACGAGAAATACATGTTAATATTATTGAATTATTTAAATTAATTATATATTTTGGTATAATTGGCTATTTATATCTATGACATAATTTTGGAATTTAAATAAAGATTCGTGATACAATTCTCATATTTAACAATATTAGTATTCGTTTAATGGATCTGAAAATTTAGTATGCCAGAAAGAATTCATTTTAATTATGTTATTAGTTATAATTCAAGATTTTTTTCCAGAATTTTGTAACATAATGAAATGAACTGTTAGCTATTTTATTCATACTATCCACAAAGTGATGACTTAGTCGAAAAAATATTCAGAACAACGAAAACAATGCTATATACCGGGGTGGAAAAGATGAAATAAAATGGACCAAGTGCACTTTTATCAGCAATGGAAGTTGGCATGTGTTCAAAACAATGTACTATTGAATTGACTATTTGACCAGGATACGCAAATTACCGTAAATAGGCAGATTAAACGTGATTATTGACAGAAATTTAATAATTGAATACAAATATACTTGTATATACCTGTGTTGGGTTATTGAGTTGGTGATAAATTTAAATGTTACTCTGACTCCAAGCGTGTCTTTGACTGATTCACAAATAACACTTGACAACAGAAATCTTTATTGATAATAACAAATAATTTTCACTTTACACCAGTGTTTCTCAAACTATGGGTCGCGAAAGAATTTTTGGTGGGTCGCGATGACTAGAATAACTAGAGTAAAATAGAGTTATTCTCATTAAATAAACATTTATTTTAAAATTAATCTTTGTCATGTGGGTCGCAATAAAATTTTTGGCATGAAATGTCAAAAATTTGGGTCGTGATCAAAAAAGTTTGAGAACCACTGCTTTACACTGACAATAAATTCAACTCTCTTGGTGACTATACGATGCATATTAAAACACTCGATGAGGAATAGCACTTGTGTATAACACCGGATTAAAAGATTACAAATTACTAATTGGTTTATCCACTGGGACTTTGAGCTGGTTGTTTTCTTTGACCTTCACAAATTTATTCAAATAATCAAGTAACTTCTTTTCGCTTAATTTTTAATGAATTCTTTTATTCAAATCTTCTCCAATTATTCTTCACAATTATTTTCTTTACAATTCTTTTTCACAATCGTTTCTCCAACAACGTTTCATCCGACGTTGTCTAATTTTTTCCAATAATTTTGTCTCTCAAATCTTCTCACAAATTCTCTCTCCCAAATTGTCTCAATTTTTGTTCCCACTTTTTCAAATTTTGTTCTCTTCGTGTCCACCAGTTTTCCTTTATATAGTTATTTTGTTTATGGCACTGGTGACAGATTTTGTTTTCCCATTTCCATTTTCTTCTGCGTTCCCCGCTATGTCAGCCTTATCTCTGACAGATGCCGAAATATTTTTTCCTTTTCCCTTTTTTGTTTAACCGCCTTCTCCCAGTAATTCTGTTATCACTGGCAAGCTGTCGAGATAAGGATATTGTTGTTTTCCTTTTCCCCCGATTTCAAAATTCATTTTCCTTTTTGTACTAATTAATTAGGGATTCAAGGTAGTCGAAAAATTTAAAAAAATCTTTCTAATTGGGAAATAGCTGAAAGTAAAATTACCATTGCCGCGACTGATAATACGAGCAATATTGATGTTGCACTTCGACAAACATAATTAAAAAAGCAACTCTGTTTTGGTCATTCGCTACAACTATGAATATGAAAGGTTTGTCAAAGATCTAATTGAGAAATTTAGAAAATTAGTTGCATTTTCAAGAATAGTATTTTAGTAACATTGGTACTTGAAATCTTAAAAAGTGGGTTCAATTTACCCTAGCATCACCTATGCAAAAATATTTTAACTAAATGAAATTCATCAGTTGATGATAAAAAGACTTAAAACAGAAATGGATATTTTTTGCTGGTCTACGCGCTGACAACCGATCATCAAAGCACATCATTAGATCTTTCCAGAAACGAATCAAAACTCTTGGAAAGACTAATTGCATTTTTTAAGCCTTAAAATTAGTCAACTGATGCTATGATCGGCAGAAAGTATATTTCTTCATCTTTAATAATTCAGTGTATTCTCCATGTTCTTTTCAAGACTAATTGATTCAGAGAAATCTCCAAGGATATTTTAAAAGATCTTTGTAAAGAAATTTTCCAAGACATGAAAAAACAATTTCCGTTGATCATTTACTTGTTTCTACATTGCCATTTGCAATGTTGTTAAATCCACAATTAAGAAGACCCCTTTTTATCAATCGAATGCAAACGAAAAGACTACTGAAAGATTTTCAGATGCACATGTGCAATAAATTGACACAAGAAGATGACCAAAGTCAAACCTGTTCTTTTGTAGTTGATCAAAATGAAACAACCTTGGTTATTGAGAACCCCGTGAATAAAAATAATTAAAGTAAGTGCAATGAATGAGTTGTTATTAAAGTTGTATCTCATAAATATATAAATATTTCAAAATATAAATAAAAAAATCCCAAATTTTGCGCTATCAATTGATACCAAGAACCGTCAACAACGTTTCCTAAAATTTTACCCTCTATAAGATTATGCCTTTCAATAAAAAAATCCGACAATACAATTAAACTAAAAGAACTGTTGTTTCGAATCCCAAAACAATTTTTAAGGCGTATTCCACGTAACTGTTTCAAACGGTTTAATCAAATAAACAAGACAGGCAACTATTCAAATAATCACACAAAGTAAGTTAACTTTTACAAAAAAAGCTCTAAATAATTGTTTGCAAGATTTCACTGTCTCTGCTTAATTACAAATTCCAAGTGTATATACATTTTGGTATATACATTTCGTATATTTATCGTATAATTATATTTTCTCTGCTCAAAACCTATTTGGTTTGGGTTGGTGTGTTTCCCGTTGAAGACTGTATTAAAGAGGACGAAAAAAGAATATAATTATTTTAAAAAGAAATCGCCAGCAACTTTAAACTAGAGGGTTCAGAAACACAAACGCATGATGGATCAATGAGGGTGTTTATGCTTGAAAACGAATTTCTTGAGAGGAAAAGGAGATTTGATAAAATGAATGAGGACTGGCGGTTACAGTGAATAAATAGCGGTGAGTATAAATAATTGCCTATTTACCGGAAACAAACAGGATATAAAGGGGCTACATTTTGATAAAGATTAGTTACATGCACAGGTGGATTATTTTGGTAAAGGTAGAAGAAAGATGTTTGCATATGGAAATAATTTTGGGGGAGATTGGAATATACAGTTTATGAAGTTGAAATAGTTCGAAGAATTCAAAATGAAATATATTGTTAGTAAATTAGCAGAAGAAATGTAGTAATCTACATAATATAATTAAAGGTTTTTTAGAAAAAATAGGTGAAAAATTAAATTAAGAAGAAAAATGAAAAATTTAGAAATGAACGTAGAAGTTTTCAGTAGTTAATCATAAGAGTTCATTTGACAGCAAAATCATTTATTAAACTTTTCGATGATTTTTGTATTTTTTATTAAGTTCCTGATATTCAGAAATACAATTCCTCAAGTCACATTGGAATTTCAATGCCTGTAGAGAATTCGGGTAATTAATAGGAAAATGGATTTTTGATATACTGCAAAGTTGAAGACCCTTTCGAATTATTTTTGCATAGAGTGGGACCAGTTATTTTTCTTTTACTTCAACATTACTTTATGGATCTTCGACATGATCCAATAATATTCCAATAACATCTTCATCATTTAATGCCTTATCCACAAGCAAGCCATCGTTATCAATCTCGTTGAATATATCAAAACCTTCTCTAAAGCTATTTTATTGGCTATCCAATGCACCGGTAATTTTTTAAAAATTCTTTATTTTTAGTGCACGTGGTTTTACAGATGGATAAATGAGCAGGGATTTTAGCACTATACCTTTGGATTCTGTAAAAGAACTTGCTTTTTGGAACATTCGCGATGTAAGTTTGAGTGAGAAATATTTTACAAAATAACCCAGTTTCATCTACGTTGAAAACTTGATGGGGACAATATTCACCATCTTCAATAATTTTGATTAACTTTTCAGGAAAATGCTTATCAGGTTCTTCGTTTTCTAATGCAACATCACCGGTATTCATGCTGTTCTGAAAAGAATTTCATTTTAGAAAACCGGTTAGCCATCTCGTGCTCACTGGAAATTTTGCACCAGATTGAGAGGTAATGGTAGATAATTCTTATCGCTTCAGCAGCTCATAAGAGCAAATAGCATTTTTTAATTAAATGACCACCTAAAGGAATCATTTTTGCTAGATCTTCAACCCATACTATCAGCCTTTTTTCAGTTTTTCTATTCAAACACTTCTTGAATATGATGACAACTTCGAACTTAATTTTGTACCGAAAATAACAGACTGTCTTATTGATACTTCATTCATTTTTATGATTCTTACAGTAGATTTCTCGAAGCCCAAATGCTTGCCAACATTTGCAAATCTATATCCTTTCGCTAATCGATCTAAACTTGCAATTTTTATTTCCAAAGAAATTGCTTTTTATTGCGGTTTCTTTTTTTCCACCGGATGATATCAAATTTTTATTTTAAACTGCAAAGAATTTAATCATTTTATAATAAACAGTCCAACAACTAGTCATATTACTGACTTTGCAAATTTAACAATAAACTTCACAATTATAAATTTCTTTTTGTTAAGAAAGAAAAAAATAACTATTTCGTATAAACATGACGAGTATAGATTTAAGATGACCAGAGAAAATAATAATAGCACCACCGGTATATTTTGCAAGAAATAAATAAAATCTATGAACAACAAGGATTTCCATAAAAACTGCATTAAAAAATCGCATAAAAAAGAGAATTGAGTACAGTGCTTTTTTCTGGAAAAAGGGTGCCGGAACGGATCTGTACTATTCTTTATATGCAAAAAAATGACGCTGAAATTAGTTAACAAATAAAATAATTATGCAGGACACAAAATATACACTTATTAGTTATTAGTAATGACGTAGTATATTAATGGCGTCTATTTAACGTGAGCGTGCTTTATATAATAGTAATAACCCATAGGAAGCACGGAGTTATGATTCACTCGCTTTGGCATACGACTACTACTTTAAATATGATTGTAATTGACTATTTGAAATGTCAGAATTAGAAATATGACAAAAAACCAAAACATGTCAATTTTTTAAAATCATTCAGCGAAAAAGGTGCCGGAACGCCATTCCGGAGCGTTCCGTCAGAAAAAAAGCATTGATTGAGTATATTATAAATTTAATTTCAAACACCGTTTATTTTCTATAGCAATATTTAAACAGCCGTATTCTTGATATTCTTGAAAATATATTAATCCTTAAATGCATGATTTTTCAAAAAAATATTTATTATCTAAAAACATGTTGGATTGTTATTTAAATCAATGTATACATCTCAGTTTTTGATTAATTTGATTTAATTTATTTATTAGTTTTAGAAATTGTTATTCTTAAAGTATAAATCTAGCAATCGCCTTTCGAAAATATCTAAAAATTTTTTAAACCAAGATGACTAAAATACAAAATTAAAATTCAATATTATGTATCATATTCGTCACAAGAAAAACAGTGCATATCTTACAGCCCTCCCTTATTATGGGCGTCTTGAAACCGACTGTCTTTATGCTATGTGTTAGGTTTTGAATGTGATAGAAGTGTTTTGAGTTATCTTGCTTTACGAATTTTTTGGCGAAAAAGAACCGAAAATCACTCGATTATTTGCCAATTTTTCGATATGTAATTGGTTTGGATTGTATAAATTGAGGCAAAATGTACAAAGAACTGTGGGCAAAATAAAAAGGTTTAATTTAACAAAATTTAAAAATAAAACAAAGTGTAAAAATTAATTTAAAAAATAATATATTACAGGGAAACAAATTTGAGCGAGTAGCAAATAATGAGACGAATACGAATATAGTACTTTTTAATCGATGGGCTTCTTAGACAAGTTATTCAACTAATACAAAATTATTAATTAATTAATTGAAATCGATAAATCAATTCAGTTAGAAACCAATTTTCTAGTCAGTCTGTCAAGCTTTCAATATAGTCAAAACTATTGACACAAATTTTAGGCGTGAAAGTTAGGAAGAGTTAAGTAAATAGTCTCTAGTGAAACCGAGTCAAATCTGGAGAGGTGGTTTCCCTTTGAGATACCTACCTATATTTCTAAAAATGAAGATTGCATATATATTTAGTGCGTTTATTGACAAGTGCAAATACAATTTACTGAATAAAATGTATTCCTAAATCTTCTTTATTTTGTACAAATAGCACTGGGAGTCACCAATGTCTGTTGGCGAATAATATAATTTAAACAATTTTTCCCTGGTAAATGATTATTAATAGACAACATAATAAAAAATTAGTAATTAAAAAATAGTTCATTAAATAAAATATTCACCTAATTATGCTTTGATGATGCATATTGGTCTGTTGCGTAATGAATACGTAACATCACCAATTTCCCCTTATTACCCGATTATGAATAAAAAACTGGATCCGTAATATTATTTCAAACATAAATCGACGAAAATATAATAAAAAGCAAAATATATTACATTCCAAATTTCTGTTTCATGCTATTCCACATTTTTTTAAGTTTTCCTGTTTCTTTTTTATTTGTCATCCAAGGATGATTCATGCACGCCTCGACTGACAAACGTTTCAAAGGGTTCTCCTCAAGCATTCCGCTTAACAAATTGAATAATTTCTTGTTCCTTTTAACAGCTGGATGTTGCAATGCCGTATTTTTTTCAAAACAAACATTGGTCTTCATTGAAAATAAAACAGTCGCAAGTGACCAAATATCAACTTTGAAATCTTGTGGTTTATTAGCCAAAACTTCTGGAGCTTTATACTGATTCGTTCCGACATTGTCCTGGGGCGGAAACTCAGGATCATAAATGACAGCACATTCAAAATCAATTAATTTTATACTGATGAATATTTTTGTTTTACTTTGATAATAAACGTCCGTGACAATTATGTTTTCTAGCTTAACATCTCGATGGATGATATTTTGGGATTTAAGAAATAAAAGAGTTTGTAACATTTGCATCATAATTTGTCTTATTTGGGAATTTGTGAATTGTCGTTTCTTCACCTTCAAAGCTGCCATAAATTTCTCCAGGTCACCTGTGGCATAAAAAGGCATTTGTAAAAACACTTCATCATTTGGAGTAATAAACGAGTCGACTAATTCAACTACAGTTTTACAAATATTGAGATTTTCTAATATCTTGATCTCAGTAAAACAACGTCCTGAGTGCAATTTCAAATAATTAGAATCGTACTTTTTCAAAGCAATGTCTTCCTTTCCGTTATTGTAAACAGATACTTTTTCGTCTTCAATTCTATATTTAAATGTAAAGTTGGATGGAAAATTTTGATTCTTTAAGGATTTTCTCAATTCTTCAATGTCCATTTTACTGTCAAAATATTATCAATAGAAAAAATTTATATTTAAATAATAATTATTTGAACAAATATTTAATGAAAATTTGGTCAATCCTCAAACCTCATTTTTAACCATATAATTAATTTTAAAAATGTAAAATTAATAAATTCCAAAACAATTCTTTGAAAGAGCGCGTGTGTAGCATAAGTTATTTGATAAGCGATTTGATTGGTTGATTTATGGCATTTATTATTGTCATTATTTATAGACTGAATTTGAATGGACAGTTAAATAAATCGTCAAATCAAGCACGAATTTTTTTTTCTGTAATTATCTCTAAAATTTTCGGAATATTTCAAACTTTGTTTCCATAACTGTTTCCGTAAAAAAATAATTAATCCATATGACGTAATAAATATAATATTTAAAATATTTATAAATATAAATAAAACTTAATATATCTGACTCTTAGAAAATAGAAAGTACTGATTCCGATAATTTTATGGTGACTAATTTCGTTTCTTGTCCCGGAGAATTCATTCATTAAACTTGAAATATTATTTTATTGTTATTGATTCCGTATAAATCTAAATAAAGTATTACATAATCAGTTATTACTCTTTTTATTATAATTTTTTAATCACTGTATTTTTTAAAAGAAATCTTGGTGATTTCTTCCTGCTTTATTAATTATTTGCTTCGTGTCAAAGTATAAAAGTAAAACTTGAACAATAACTACGAATAACAGTTTTTTATAATAGAAAGAATGATTTTTGAAAAAAAAATTTTAATAGATAAAGTTCAGTTAATGGAAATTTACATGCTATGATTGTGTTAATAAAAAAATCACTTTAATTTTAATATGCTAGATCATAAGCTATGGCTGACCGGATGAAGTCCTAGCCGACTGTGTGCAATTATAATCAAGCCGCTTTAATTTTTATATTAATTATATTGAAATTTTTATTATAAAGAAAATATATTTATTTTAGGCACATTTTGTTTATTTACAGGTTGCAGGAAATCAACATTTTGCCATTTATTGTTGTTTCCATTGCCACAAGGATACAATATACTTTTTACACTCGACACTCGCAGAATGAACAACGTTGGTAATGTGTCGAATGGAGGAATACTAGTAAGAATAAAAGAATCAAGTTAGACCAGAGGAGTGAAGAAAAGAGGTCATTGTTGTTGCAGAAGGTGCAGAACCAAAGCGATTACACCGAGACTTATTGAATAATCAGAATAGGCATTTTATAGCGATATTCGGAAAAACTCAACATAACTGATTAACTATTCCCAAAGTGCCAGTCTCGAATAAGCACAAAATCCATCAACTATATACTATTCAGAAAAACATAATTGCAATAACAAATATAAATGATAAACGTAAATGGATAGATAAGAATTCAAATATAGCATATGTCCATTATAAAGAGCCGTTAAACATTGCATGCGTGGTTTGTTGTGATACATAATTATAATAAGATTTCAATCTGATGAAAAGATAATATTTAAATTCTAAACATTGTGACTTTAATTATTATGAAATTGATGGTGCCGATCTTTTAAATCATGTTTGAGAAAATCAAAACTTTTGACCATTTTGACTTACCATGGTCGAAACCTCGAAGGTCTAAGTAGCACCATAATGTAGAGCACACACGACTCTATGTACTTGCTAAAAATTGTGATCATAAAAAGAAAGGAAATCCTTTAAAACAGAAAAATTACAAAAGTTCTTTGTTAAATCGATATAGGCGAATTTTTGAAAAATCCAAAATGGCCGGAGGGAGAAGGGATTTTAGTTAGAGTTTAAAATTTTTTTGAAAAAGTAATTCTGTTAAAAAATACTTGTATATTTTTTAAATAAAAGTATGACTCAAGCTTTTACTCATTGTCTTTGTTATCCCATAAAAGAATGACTCGTACCGTGACTCATTGTCTTATTTTATCCAAAGTATGACTCATTTCCTTTGTTTTAATGGACATAGCCGCTTTCCTGAAAAAATTAAAATAGTGGGGGAGGGGAGGGTTTGGGACGGAGTTAGACAGCTCACTTCTATCTACTAAGGTCATATGCGATGAAGTTACAAAACGGGATATATGAAAAATATTTCTTTGACTCTTCGACGACGAAAGTATCAAGGAAATAAATTGGTAATTTTTAAAGAATATAAAAATAATATTCTAATACTCTGAAATATAAAATGGATCAATTTGAAATAATTAAATAATTAAAAGAAGAAATTGATAGAACAATTGAGTAATTGTAGTTTCGTCGAAGAAACTTTTGGCAAAAATTAATCCAAACGGGTCAACGTCAACTAAAACGAGAGGATAAAAAAATTGTATAAAAAAAGAATATTTTAGAGTATATTAGTTCATTAATTAAAATTAATTTTCTCTCAATTCCAAAAGTAAAACTTATCGTGATATATATATACACATAATAATAATAATAATAATAATAATAATAATAATAATAATAATAATAATAATAATAATAATAATAATAATAATAATAATAATAATAATAATAATAATAATAATAATAATAATAATAATAATAATAATAATAATAATAATAATAATAATAATAATAATAATAATAATAATAATAATAATAATAATAATAATAATAATAATAATAATAATAATAATAATAATAATAATAATAATAATAATAATAATAATAATAATAATAAATATGATGTTTATGTTATATTTTAAATTAAAAAGCGAATTATTAAATTTATTTTTAATTTTCAAATTTGTCATTGGGCCAATTCTTCATCAAACGAATCTCTCACATTTCCCAAAAATCCTATTTCGAAAAATAATTGGTTATTCTAAAAAATTGTAAGAATTCATTGAAATTACTTTTGTTGAATGATTTATTTCGGAAAAATTCACAATTGCATGTGGGGCAAAATTGCAAGCATCTGATATAATGACTGTCATCGTTCATAGAAAATGCTACAAAGATTATAAATCAGTTTTGCAATGTAATAAAATGATAGAAATTACCGACAACTGCGTCTCCTCCGAACCAAGACATTACCAAAACTGTTAACGTCAGAAGGGCCAAATTTGATCTGTTAATCATTTGTAAAAATTGTCAAATTTAGCAATCAAAGTAAAAAATATTAATTTTCTCTCGGTTTTATACCTTTCCCCATCCTGTAAAACGAAATTAACATCGAAATGTATCGAAAAGTAAATATATTTTATTTTGAAACATAATTGGTTTAAAAATATCTAAAAATTAATTATTGTGGAGTGATCATGGCCAGAGTTGAGACAAACTGGGCATTTTAAATTCCATTTCCAGCCAGTGGGAAATTTGGTCGATTTGTTTCTATCCTTCCAGTTTTTACACTTTAAGTTCACGTTGAGAATCGAGATGATCAAGTAGAAGCTGTAAACATGATCACTATTCTATTGCAGTTCAGAGGATGATCATCCTTTTGTAGGGTAAATCAAATATTGTGGTTTTAATTAAAATTTTTGTCGCCTGGTTCAAAAAGTGAAAATTACACCTCCTGTCTAAACACACTTATAAAGCAGATAAATTGAAACAAATTTTTTCCCACAAAATAAGTAAATACAGTGTCGGTTTCTGATGATAAGTAAAGAATCCATTGCATCGGGGTTCAATTCACGAAGGACGCCGAAATTACCTTGCAGAACAATTAAAAAAAATTATAATAAAAATATAAAAAAATATAAAAATATTTTTTAGATTTTATATTTTATATTTTATCTATGCATAACGAGATGCTAGAACAAAATGTCCGCGGACAAAACTTTACGGATAAAATGACACCGATAACGGATAAAAAATATATAAGATAAAATATATAAATTAATTTAAAATTGAATGAAAATAATTAATTTCAAGTTTTCTTGTATATTCTTTTATATTTCTCTCCGTATTATAAGCCCTCAATTGGTGAAGTAAAATATTTTAAAAAATGTTTTTGACATTTTCACGTTTTTTGTCTATAAAAGAAATTCTGGAAAAATATTGAAAGATTTCGGAAATAAATTACAAAAACCTATCATTTAGTAGTGTAATTTTCTTTAAAGAGTGATATAGATCAACGGTTCTTAAAGTGGTGATCCACAGATTGCTGATGGGCGGTCCGCGTACTGCAACAAAAACTTACCCCCGGTCCATCGCGTGCAGAACTTTAAGAACCACTGACATAGATGATATCGATGGATGACACTCTACCTTTTTGAATATCAGATTATAAATTCAATGTTTTTATCTAGTCGTCGTTAATAAGTATACATTATTTTGCAATTTTATGAAACTACTATTGTGAAAGTAATTAAATTTAATAAGTATTTAATTTCCAGATTTAAATAGATTTAAATAATATAATTAAAATAAATAATAAAATTATAAATTAAAATAATAAATTAAATATATTTAAGAATGATTGAAGATTAAAATATAAAATATTTATTGAACTCTTGTGTACGAATATTCCATATGCAAATACTAACTCATGCTTGCGAAAATATCCTCTAAGCTAAAAACAGTGATTGTTTTAATAAGAGAGATTTTTTGGGTTGTTCTAAAAAATATAGTTTGTTTTGTTTTTAAAATATGGATGTGATTAATTTAAGAAACCAAACATCTAAGATGGCGACCACGATGGCCAATTTTATCAAAGCACAAGAAAATTTCGAGATGGAACCGATGTTGAAGATTTCATCAAGGAAACCGAAAGATTTTTTGAATTAATGTCGATAGCTGAGGACTTCAAAGGTAAATTTGTCAAAGCTTTTTTATCAACAGATGCAATTAAGAAATATGATTCAACCGATGAGAAACAAAATTATATGGATAGACTGAGAGCTTTCAAAAAACCAATGAATCTGATGGAAGACTTAAGTGAAGCGCTAGATTATAGACAAGGAGATGATTCCGCTGATGATTTCTGCGAAAAAATTGAGAAATTATCAAAACGAATTCTGAAACATGAGTTAAATGAAGAAGAACTTCAAAAATTTCTCATATTCAATGCAGTGAGAGGCCAAGATTTGAAAAAAGATTTGAGATTAAATGAATATAAATCTGTGAATGAAATGAAAAAGAGAATTAAAAAACACGAGAAAGTAATTAAAGAATTAAATCGAAACAGTGACTCGATGGCAGTTGTGGGAAATGAAACGAGATACGCGGATATGGTAAAAAAAGCTGTAAATATTCTAGCAAGACCAATATTACACAGATATAACGATATGCCTAGAAGAAATACGTTCAGTGACCCAAAACAGAATCGAGAATATCAGAACAAACAATCGAATGTTAATAATCAAGAATTCCAAAGAAACAATAGGTGCTGGGCATGTCATGAAGAAGGCCATAGAAGAGCAGAATGTCCGAATGTTAAATGTTATCATTGTCAAAGAGCAGGTCATTTCAAACACCAAGAAAAATTTCAGAGATGTAAGAGAAAATGAACAAGAAAACATACGGGAAAAATTCCAAGGAAATGAGAGAAATTTCAGAAACCGACAATATCACAAACCAGTTGCGGCAATGGAAAAGAAGAAGAACATGAAAATCAATACCCAAATGGATATGCTCCACCACGAGAGGATGTGATCGGAGCACTGCAGTAAGTATGAATTTGAATGGGGAATTGTATGATGATTGTTTGTATGATGATTGTTTGCATGTATTAAATAATGAGAAATATGAATATATAAGTAATGGTGATAATTGTAAATGCGTCTCCGATGCAGATATTTATAGTGATTGGTGTAATAATGGATTGAGGTTAGATGATTTTGGAAATGTTGTAGAGCATGTTTGTAATAATAATGATATAAATTATAATAGTAATATAATTAAATATAATAAATTAAATGGTAGACAAAGTGTCACATTATTGATCAATGAGAACGAAGTATGCTGTTTATTAGATACAGGAGCAAAGATCAGTGTGATTGATGAAAGTGTATTAGAAAAGATAGGAAAGTTTAATTTAGAAAAATGTTATGTTAAATTGAGATGTGCAAATGAGTCACCGTATCTATAGTAGGAAAGATAAATATTCAGTTCAAATAGTGGAAACGAAAGAGACGAGAATAATTGAATTTATTGTGACCAAAGAGATTTCATCAAAGGTAATTGGAGGAATAGACTTCTTGAGAAAATTTGACATTATGTTAAAGATGAAGGATAGTTTATTAAATGACGATGTAACTATTGCTGGAATAAAAAACGTAAAAGAATTGAGTGAATCTAACCAATGTAATGATGGTAATGTTAGAGAGCTATGCAGAAAATTTGAGTCAATTTTTATGAAACACAAATGGGATGTGGGTAAGACAAATTTAATAACGTATGAAATTTTAACATCAGGAAGACCTATTGTGATAAATCCAAGGCGACAACCCGCCCATTTGATTGGAAAGATTGATGAAAATATAAAAGAAATGGAAAAATTTGGAATCATTAAAGAATGTAACTCGCTATGGAACACTCCTTTAGTGTGTGTAAAAAAAGAGATAAAAATGATGTACGAATTTGCCTGGATTTTAGAGCACTAAACAATGTCACAGAACGACCAATATTTCTAATCCCAAATACAAATGAATTATTAGATACATTGGGAGGTGCAAAATATTTCAGCACAATTGATTTAGGGAATGCGTACTACCAAGTGGAACTTGATGAAGAATCGAGACTGAAGACAGCATTTTCTACTAAAAACAGACAATATTGTTTTAACAGGATGCCATTTGGAATAGCAGCAGCTCCGGCAACCTTTAAAAAATTAATGAACATGGTATTATGTGAACTTAATTGGCAAATAGCGATAGTGTATTTGGACGATATTCTTATATTTTTAAAAGAATTAAAAGAACACTACCAAAATATTGAAAAAGTTTTCAAGAAAATAGAACAAGCAGGACTAAAAATTAGTCCATCAAATTGTCAATTCTTGAAAAATGAAGTAAAGTTCCTCGGACATATAATCAGCCAAGATGGAGTAAAAACAGAAGAAGAAAAAATTAAAGCAGTCAAAGAATTTGAAAGACCCAAGTGTGTTAAGAAATTAAGAAGCTTTTTAGGGTTAACCAATTACAATAAAAAATTTATAAAGGATTATACGGAAGATTCAAAACATTTAGAAAAGTTGTGTGGAAGTAAAGAGAAGAAGTTGATTTGGACAGAAGAATGTGAAAGTACATTTACGAAACTGAAAGATAAGTTGATTAATGCACCAATATTAAAGTTTCCTGTTTTTACAAAAACTTTCATATTAGGTACGGACGCTAGCTTCGATTGTATTGGCTCTGTTTTGTCACAAACAGATAGTTCTGGAAAGAAAAATGTTATTGTTTATAGATCGCATGCTATGTTGAAATACGAGGTGGGTTATTGCATAACAAGAAAAGAACTTTTAGCAATATATTATTTCACAAATCATTTTAAACATTACCTTTATGGGAAAAGATTTATACTACGGATGGATCATAAAGCCAAAACATATATGATGAAGACTAAGAAACCTATCACTCCACAATTCCAGACATGAATAAATTATTTAAGTAGTTTGGAAATAGAATTTCAATTTAGGAAAGAAGAAGAACATTGCAATGCAGATGCATTGTCAAGAAGTGAATGTATGACGTGCGTTCAATGCCAAACCATCCATCTTAATCCAAAAACAGGAAAACTCAAAACGAAACTTTTGGCAATAATGACAGAAAACCCAGAACAAGAATGGCAAAGGAATTCAAAAGAAATTACAGAAATCATAAACAACATAAAACAAGATGAGGATAACAAATTTGTTGGGGTTTGACTCGTGCAGATTAGCCGTATAGAGGCTAGGATAATAAGTATAATAATGGTGGGTTACAGGTAATCCAAAGTTTCCACCTACTCGTGCTGTTTCCAGCGTAACCCAAGATACAACATTGTTTACCGCTTGATACCCGTTGAGCGATCAACGTTGGTACTGTATCAAGAGGGTGAGTGCTCGCAAAAAGTGAGCGCACTACTTGCACTATGATTGTCGAACACTCCTATGGGTTCACGGACTGCCGATAGAAGGCTTGTGTCCGATTTGGCCTGGTCCCTTCACCAGATTGTCTTCCCAATACCATACCCTATTCATCCCCCTTATCTCCCACATACATCATTTTTTCCAATTCATGCACACACGCACATGTTTTATGGCAACTCTCTAGTGAAAGTTAATAATTATTTATTAAAATACCACACATAATTCAGGTTTATGTTGGGTTAATTTCCCGTTCAATCAAAATACCAAAAATTAATAATTAATTTTAATTCAGGCAATCCAGATTAAATTAAAGTTGAGTTTAATTATCCATATTTCTTTTCCTTTTAAAAATTAAATTTTCAATTAATAATAAAAATAAAAATTTAATCCAAGGTGTTTAAATCACCTATTTATAATTAACATAATTTTGATAATTTGAAATATTTTTTTTTAAAATTTATAATGGTAAATTTAATATTTTTCATTTTAAATATATATCGCTGAACAATTCAGCTCTGTCGGTGCTTGGCAAATTGTCAGAATCCCTCGTAGATTCTCAATTTGTCATCACTTAGGCGGGTTGTCCGGTTCAGCGTAATCACTTAGTTAATCCCCCATATTTAGAGATACGGATGCAAAACGGCCCGTCATAATGTCGGTCTGTACCAGGATTGAGGTTCATTTCTGCCCGGATTTGTAACTCATACCCTTGAATTACAAAGTCCCTCTCCTTGAACCGGTTAGTTGGTATTTTATGACTATTTCAGGAATTCAACATTTTTATCGGGAAATTTAAATGGATCGTATAATTTCTCAACATTGTGAACTGATTTTGTGTAACGGATTTCGGTAATATTTTAGTAATATTTTAGTAATAATTTTTACTCTTCTGTAGATGATTTTGGTAATATTTTAGCGTTTTGAATGAACAATTTTTTTTGTCGTATTTTGACACTAAATGATGCTAAAATAAAACGATAGAATGCTTATGATAAAATGCTTCTGGTAAGTATATTTGATTTTATCTTTCGCAATTTTTTGCTTGTATTTAATAAATGTAATAAATTTAAATGTAGTTTGGCTCTTTGTATTAGTAAATTACCCAATTAATTAATAATAGAGTATACCTTAGCTGATTAGTAGTATTAACACGATCCCGATTAATATATAACTTGGGGGGGGGGTAATTTATGAAAATTATAAATTTTGATGTTTGAAATTTAATCTATCTGTATATATTCTATATTGATATTTAATACTATTATCTTAAATATTATTCAACCTGGGGGGGGGGAGTAATTACGAACATTTGTAATAAAAAAAAATTCTTAAGGGATTAAATAACTGCATGTATATAACCTAAGTTAGTAATTTTAATATTAGTACTGTTCGTAGTATAACTTGGGGGCGTATTTAGAATAATTTTAAATTATATTTTGTGAATTTGATATTGGTATATACACACATATACATATAAATATATACACACACATATACCTATATATGTATATAATTTAAATTATTAATATTGATGTCGTTTGCTGGGGGGGGGGCTGTTACTAAAAATAGATTTTAGTGGTTTTCTATAATTTTATTGGAAGATAGGGTCATTGGAGCTAAATTTAGAGATAGGGGAATCCCAAAATCAATAATTTGGTTTATAATATTATTTTTATAAAATAAAGATAATTATTTTAATAATATAATAATAATAGTAATAATAATAATAAGAGTGATAATGTTAATTGTAATAATACCAATAAAAATAATAATAATAATAATAATAATAATAATAATAATAATAATAATAATAATAATAATAATAATAATAATAATAATAATAATAATAATAATAACGATAATATTAATAATGTTAATAATAATAATAAATGTAAGTTTATATTTTTACAAGATTACCACATATGGGGGGGGGATCATTTACGAAAAATTATGGAATTAATTTTTTGGTTTGAAATATAATTTAACGCTATATGAAGATGATATAATTCAGTATACTTAAGAAATAGTTAATGGCTACATGATTTGAAGGGGGTCGGTTAAATAAAAAATACAAGTTATATTTTTAAAGGTAATATAAGTTGACTGTATCTGCAAACAAATTAAATTAGTACTTTTGGGTAATCATTAATGACTATATGATCTGAGGGGGGGTCATTTATTGAATTTTACCACTTATATTTTTTATTATAATGTAAGTTAAATATATATTAAAATAAGCCAATTTAGTATGTATAAGTTTGAGGGGGGGGTCATGTGTGAACATTTACAATTTACATTTTTAAATATAATATAAGTTAAATATATATTAAAAATAAGTCAATTTAGTATATTTAAGTAATGGACAATGAATGTATAATTTTGAAGGGGTCAGTTATGAACATTTCCAATTTAGAATTTTAAATATACTATAAGTTAAATATATATTAAAATAAGTTAATTTAGGATATTTATGCAATGGATAATGAATGTATAATTCGGAGGGGGGTCATTTATGAACATTTACAATTTATATTTTAAAATATACTATAAGTTAAATATATATTAAGATAAGCTAATTTAGTATATTTAGGTGGTAGTTGATGACTATATGGTTTATGTGGGGGTCCTCGAGGAAAAATTTTCAACTATAATTTTAAAAGTAATCTAAGTTAAGGATATATATTAAATAGTCTAAATGAGTGTATCAGGTAGTGGTTGACGGTTATATGAATTAAGGGGGTCATTTATCAAAATTTTCCAAATTTATATCGTAAAGGTAATGTATTAATATATTTAGACAATAGTTAATGGTTAGGGGACCTGAGGAATTATTAAGTTTGATAACTGTACATATATAAGTTAATTTATTACTATATATATTGTTCTCGCCAAATGTATAGTTTGAGGGGGATACTTTATGAAAATTCACAATTTATATTTTAAAATATAATGTAAGTTAAATGTATATTAAGATAAGCTAATTTAGTATATTTAGGTGGTAGTTGATGACTATATGGTTTATGGGGGGGGTCTTTAATGAAAAATTTTCAACTATGATTTTAAAAGTAATATAAGTTAAGTATATATATAAAATAGTCTAAGTTAATGCTTTAAGGGAGTGGTTAATGGTTATATGATTTAAGAGAAATTTATTTATGGAAAAATTATAAATTATAGTTTTATAAATTTGGTATCTGTACATATATATGTTAATTTATATTGTTTTCGACTATTCGGTAACTTAGGGGGTAGTTAGGGAAAGTTTAATAATTTATAATTTTATGGATTTATTTTCAATTTATAAGTAAGTTAAATCAGCACTCTTGACATAAATTTGAGCTACCATACTACTTGAGGGAGGCATCTGTGAAAAAAGGTAAATCATACTTTTATAAGTTCTAATATGCTTATATATGCTTTATATTATTAACATTAGCCCCTTTTGATTATGATATAACTTAGGGGGGGGGTACTAATTAAAGATTACAAATTATACTTTATAAGTTCAAAATGTGCAATTATAGTTTGGAATATTTCTTTGAACATGTGTTTTGGCTATTATACAACCTGAGTGGGTATTTAGGGAAAATTTTATAAATTATAGTTTTATGAGTTTATTATACATGTATGTATTTTAGATTAATATTTTTAACATTGGTTTTGACTATTATACAATTTGAGGAAAAAATAAAAATAAAAATTTTCTTAGAAAATTAAAATACATACTTAAGAGAATCTAGTATATATATAACCTATATTAATAATCCTAAGGTTTTTCTTATTGCTACACCTCTTAGGGGTGGGACAGTTGTACTTGAAAGTCTATATCTTCCTTGGTTTTGATTTATGCTTTATGTTGAAATAATATTTATGCTTGCAAGTTATCCATGTAGCCTTGTTTTGGTTATGATGGAGAACAGTTTTAACGTAGATCTATTTTGTGGATCCCTATATCATATCTAGAGAAATTTATGCCTGTAAAATATCATTTCAACAACTTTTGAGTCGAATGAAAAGCACTTTTAGTGGAAAATTGTTTTTGTTATGAATCTATATATTGTAATTACATAACACTTGTGTCGACAATTTACTTTTTATAGCTATTCAACTTAGTGTAGAATAATGTGAAGATGTTGCCCGAACTTATAAGTTATAGATATAATATTAGTAGTTTATAGATAAAGAGACTTTGTCAATATGTCTACGGGAATTTGCGCATACCAAGACCATTACGATAGAGAAATTTAGTTTTCATCAAAATAGGTTATGTTGTGGGCATCTATAGATATTAGTTCGCTTACCAGTGCGATTGAGATTATATCATCTTAGGTCCTACTCATCGCATGAACTTTAGGTTGCAGTATTCTTACAAGGAATAGTTCAGAATTTTTAAGTCTTTAATTGCCTTAAAAATTTTGCGCAGGGATCTCCCTGTTATTTTGAGTTAATTAGTTTCTTAGGTTCACCTCGACTTTATCGTTTAAGAGGGATTCGTTTAGAAATAACCAGCTACACTAACATGTTCTATTGTGTGAAATTTGAGTCAGGGGATATTCCCCGTTTATCAGTTCCTAATGTTGTGTGCAAAATAGTATAATTTAAGTGTTATTTTAGATATGTAAGTTAACGAAAAGGTCAATTTAATTAAAATTTACCTACTTTCCCGACTACACTGAGTACGGTACGATAGGCCCTATTGTAATATGTATCCACAATTAGTTTCCCATAATTAGTTCGTCCGCATAGTCCCTGTGACTATGCCAACTACCAAGAAGGATTTATACGCCCTACTCATGGTTAAACACCAATAGTTCGTGGCGACCTCTGGTTAAGATTATGATTTTAGTGCATGTAGGGTCGAGGACCCGAAATCGTTATGAACTGTGCATTCATAAATGATAAAGTGCATAGGTGCAGGGTTGGCTGGGATCTCGCTTCAAAATCATTGATAACCGACGATCTCATTCAAATCTACACCTCTATAATTAAATAGAAATAATGAAAACAAAGTTTCAATAATAATAATTTATAATTCACAATGAAATCGTCCTTACTTACAATCTCAGAAAAATCAAAATCAAAAATTTGGCATAAGAGTAAGCATTTGCATTTGCATTTTTTTTTGCTTAAAAAGTGACGAAATGTGTTAGTTTATATAGCCTCTGTTTGACGTGTAAGTATACATGCGTGCATTGATGCAGTAAAACAAATTCAGATTATTTTAATTCTCGAACATTCGATTTTTAATTTTTATCGATTTTGATGGCGATTTTTCAGTAAGAATTTTTGTTTTAATTTTTGAAATTTTATTTTCGAATTATTTTTTATTAAATTTGCCTCCATGATGGATTTCAGCATTTCCAGAACATTCCATGCTAAATTTAATCTATTTCTTATTTTTAAATTGTTTTTTATGATTTCTTTTCTAAAATATTTATTTTTTATAAATTTTATTGGGTCGTTTGGCCGTCATGATGGATTTCGCCATTTTTATGAATTGTTCTGGATTTTTATTCAAAATATCGATATAATTTTCTTTACGTAAGATTTTATGAAGATTTTCTTTAATTTTCTTTTCTTCTTTTTTTTTTTTTTTTAATTTTTACTAATCACCTTTATTCGAATTTGTTTTTTGTTGTTTTATGTCTTTCGGTTATATTTGAGTAAGTTTTCGTGTAATACTTCTTGCTCGTGTTTTATTTTATTTTTAATTCAGATGTTTTATTTTTGGGTATATTATCTCTCTATTATCATTGTTTACTTGGTGTTTTATATATTTTTATTTAAGTAAACTTAATGCTGGGTATGCGTGTTGTGTACTGACACATTTCGTCCCATTCCCAACTTTGGGTCTAGAAATCAGTTCTAGCCCAACAATAAGTATAATAGGAAAATAATAATAATAATTACTAAAAATAGGATAAGTATAAAAATAGCATACTAAATTTACTATATTTAGATAAATACTTATTATAGTAATTTATAAATAAATATATATATATATATATATATATATATATATATATATATATATATATATATATATATATATATATATATATATATATATATATATATATATATATATATATATATATATATATATATGCGCCGAGATTTCTACATTGTCACAGGGGTAAAGCATTTGAGAGCAAAGCTATATAATTTAATGAAGGTGCACAACATTAAAATTCTATTTTCAAGCCCGTACCATCATTCAGCATATGTCCTAATCGAAAGACAATTCAGAACAATTAGAGACGCCATTCATATCACTCTAAAAGATAAAGATCACAAGAATTGGGTAGAGTTATTACCAGAAGTCGAGTTTATGTTAAATTCTATATTTCAGAAAACAATGAGACAAACTCCAAGTGAAAGAGTTTTTGGAAAAAGAATATATAAAGAATAGTCTACAAATATGTCGGTTGAGAATAGGGGTTTTAACGAAATAACAGAAAGAAAATTCAAAGTAGGAGACATAGTGCTGGTAAAAAGAAATGATAACAACAAAGACGAGGATCGATATATTGGACCTGCCGAAGTAATAAAACAAATACACCAGAAAAGTTATGAAGTAAAATTTGAAAATGGAAAAAGGCTTATAAGAAACATAGAGTTGCTAAAGCTTTTTAAAAAGGGGGCATGTGAAATTAATTAAATAGAATTAGTATTTAATTTCCAGATTTAAATAGATTTAAATAATATAATTAAAATAAATAATAAAATTATAAATTAAAATAATAAATTAAATATATTTAAGAATGATTGAAGATTAAAATATAAAATATTTATTGAATGCTTGTGTACGAATATTCCCTATTCAAATACTAACTCATGCTTGCAAAAATATACTCTAAGCTAAAAACAGTGATTGTTTTAATAAGAGAGATTTTTTGGGTTGTTCTAAAAAATATAGTTTGTTTTGTTTTTAAAATATGGATGTGATTAATTTAAGAAACCAAACATCTAATAATTATAGGAATATATTTCCCTGGAGGCTGATAATATTCTTCAAATTTCATTAATCTTAATTAGCAACTGCTCATTTCATTTTTTTGTCAAATAACTGCCATAATGATTAGTAATACACCTTTCCCTCAATTTACACTGAAGATAGGTTCCACACAAAACCGTCTAAATCAAAACTTTGGATTTTTCTATGTAAAACCGTGTACAACAAAAAAACACTAATGTGCATAATTCAGTCATTTATTTACGTAAAACAAAAGTAAGATATCTTGAAAAACATAATAGAAGTACAGGAATCCCTCGTATAACACGGTACTTGTAATACACGGTTTCGATATTACACGGTACAAGAATTGAGATTAATATAACACGGTTTTGATAAAACACGAATTCGAAAAATCGAATATGCATTGGAAATTAGAATTTCTTTTCAATTGCGTTCAATAAAAAGAAGCCCTCAACTATATTGTTTCAGAACAATCTCTCTATTTCATCTCTCAAGTGAACATTTTGCCTATTTTTGCAAGTTTATAAAAGCATAATACTTTAATAATTTTACTTTGAGGTGTGTAAAAAATTAAGTTGTAACGTTTATAGTAAATATAGTTTCGGGACCTAATTTTAGATAATGTAGATTTTCTAGAGAAAAATTCTATTGTGAGTGAAATATTGTCTTTAATTTGATGAGGGACTGCGCTGGCGGCTATATTTGATTGCGTCTGTTGTGAGGGTGAATCATGAGGTCATGACACGGACAGTGAAGAGTTGAAATCTTGGCTAGAGCGTCTTTGGCTGTGTTGAATGCGTCACGTGTTGTGTCGGACCACTTAATGGTGGAATTTTTCTTTCCTTTGTTCAATGCTGAAAGAGGTGCCGTTATGTGTGATGCGTTTTTTATGAATCTATGACAAAAATTTATGATGCCCAAAAAGCTACGTAGTTGTGTCATGGTGGTGGGTAACGGAATTACGTCGTGATTACGTCAAGGCTTCAGGAAAAGGTTCGCAACCCGTAGATAAGAGTATGTGACCAAGGAATCTAACGCGTTTTTGAAAGAAATTGCATTTATTTACGTTGATCTGTAAATTATGACGGTTCAATATGTCAAGAACCGTGTGCAGGTCTTAGTGTGGATGTCACTGTCGGGTGATGCTACGATTATATCGTCAAGGTATGCAAAAGCATGAGAAACGTCCCGGAAAATTGTGTCCATGAAGCGTTGTAAGTACTGAGCTGAGTTTTTAGGCCGAAAGTCATGAAAATGTATTCGAAATTTCCAAACGGTGTGGTTACGGCAGTTTTGGTAACATCATTGATATGGATGGGAAACTGATAGGCTCTCGAGAGGTTTATAGTTAAAAATATAGTGGATTGTGAAAAGCGTGTATTTGATCTTTTATAAGTGGCATTGGGTATGCGTCGTGAACAGTCCGTAGTTGTGAACTGTCTTTCTTTGTTTTTAATGCCTGCATTCTCTAGGCTGTGAATTCGGCTTTGACTACGTCAGGTTTGATGGGTTGGAAGGGTCTGGTTCAGTTGTGTTGAGGTATGCACTGTAATGTGGAAATATAATGAGTTGACAGGGTTGTAAGTGGTGTTGAGGTCTCGATAATCGGGAACACTCAACTTACTGGTTCTTATATATATCAAAACAAAGACGAATATATAATAAAATGTATTGAATATAAAATTTACCAAATAAAATCCAGTTACAATTCCGAAAAAGTTGGTACTTGTTTATCAATTTATTCAACTCAAAATGCGTGCAAAAAGAAGTATATGTATTGTTATTTGTTGTGTGTGCGTGTTGTGTCTTCGTAAGCTTTTATTATTTGTGAATCGTTTTGTGCTGATTCAAATGATTGAATTATCCTCAGGATTTACCTTCGAATATAAAATCTTTGCGCTATTTTTTGGGCGAATAAACTGATTTTAAAGATTGCTTATATACTAAATTTTTCCTATGTCTAATATTAAATAAATATTTATTTTATTTTTTCTATATTCAAATGTTTATTTTTACTTTAAATTGGTTTTATTTTTCTAATATAATAAATTGGTTTTTATTTTTCTAATATAACTGTTTATTTTAGAATTGATTTTTTCACCAGAATATAAATGTTTATTTTTGATTTTATTGGAAATGTTATGTTTACTTTTGATTTTATTGGAAATGTTTGGAATTATTCTTAGTGGTAAGTTTTAAATTAAATTAATTTCTTTTTTAAATACATTATTTTTATTTGTGTTTAAAATTAAAAATACACTGAAAAATAAAAATTCACACTACAAATTCGATGAAAAGATCAGAGTTTGCTAAAGTTCACAAATGGTGTTCTTTACAATAAATCACACATGAAATAAAATAAATTATTATAAAGTTATTGACACATAAATGAATATCGATGAAAGTTATTGACACACAAATGAACATCGACGAAAGTCACTGCTCAACTATCGGTTCTTGCTTGGGAAATTGGATTGTTTGGTTGCCGATCTGGATTTCATAGATGGGTATCGACGAGAAATCTTTTACTGGCGTTCTTCGGCGTACACGTTAACCCTGTACTTGCCTGGCCCTGTTCTATAATATTTATCTAAATTGAATGTAGTGATGGGCCTACCCTCATCATCTAACATTCCTCCCTGGGCCGTTAAGATAATGTCCGCATTATCTCTTATATTGCGTACCAGCTCGATCTCGCTATCTTTTATCCGCATCTTTGTTCTGTTAAAGCCTTTTGCCAATGCGAGATTTAATGTGTCGCCATCATTTATACGCCTTCCAAAATGTCGGGTCAATTCCTTTTCTGTAATCTGCTCCTTCTCCTTTGGTATGATAAAATTGGGTTCCTCCTCGATTGCGATATCTGGTTCTGGTCCTAATTCGTCTATATCCATATTTTCCTCTTCTTGCTCGTTGATTGAGAAATATTCCTCGTCTGAATCGAGGTCGCATTCCATTAGTTTTCCTGGATGGAATTTTGGTTCCTGTAATTCCAGTTTGACTGTTGTAACAGGTTTGTGTACTCTCTCCTCTTCGATGAATATTACGTCGTCATCGCTTTCTATTAATTCATCTTCGAAAGTTCTGCGTGTTCCATCTTTATTAAATTTCAATCCGATTTGCGATGGTTCTATATAAATATCTTCTCCATCGTCCGACATATCCTCTAGACCACTTTCTTTAATGGGATATAATTGATCTTTCATTTGTTGTTCGCTGAAGGCTTCTGAATCCCATTTAACGACTTCTTCCCATTGATTTTCTACGATTGCGTATATTACTTTGACGATCATTGTGGTTTGCCATGCTGGAAATGGTTCTGGTTCACGCAGCATTCTATTTATGCGTTTATCTTTGTCCCACCTTTTGTGATGTCTGATTACCTGGTATGCCAGGTTGGACAATTTTATCTTGTGTGGCGCAACGTTTTTGACATACGAGCACATAAATATATCTTCCGACATTTCTCTAACTCCCATAACATTATAGAGATCTAATGTGAGAGCTTTGAGTTTCCCGATGATGTCGAATCCTACGACTATTTTTCCGCAAAGTAACTGTTGGATTTCGACCAGTGCCTCGTATTCATCTTTATTTCCGATGATATTTTCTTTGTTGGCCTTTGTCTTCTCTGGATAATAATGTAGGATTTTTGTCCTAGGTGTAATTTTCTCATCAAATACTGTTACACCCTTAAAATTCCGTATGCTGACCTCTACTGGCCTTAAGTTATTGTTGATGTCGCATACTAATTTTGCTTCCACAAACATTAGCAGATGATGTCTCTCCGCCGTGGATAATTCTTTGTGGGTAAATGACATTTTTCTTCTGATGAAATCTCCATGCATATACATGTTTGACTTGATGAGTTCCAACTGCTGAAATGGATTTGGGATAGTGGGTATGTATAATATTTCGATCGCTATGACACAGGGTAGGCTGTTCATTTGGACTATCAATTCATTGTAGTCGTTTGGGACACTCCGATCATTTTTTGTAGTTTTTATTGTTATGGTGCAATTGCTCGTGGTGATTATTGGTATCCTTTGTTGGCATATTGCTACCTCTGTTTTTGTGATATGAAATAAAATTCTATGGGGCACTTTCTTTCCAGCTCTTGCAGCCTCCTCTGCATTGGGGAATTTGTCATACGCTCCGATTAATTCTCTTAACTTGACTCTTCTTGCTTCGTTGAATTTGATGAGATGCAATTCCCTTTCTTCTATCTCGATTTTCATATCATTAGGAATGCATACTTGGTTGGGGAAACTTCTAATAGTAATGGGAGTGCCATCTGTGCTGATCTTATTTTGCAGGTTTTTATAGAAACTGTGGTAGTGTTTCTGTAACATCGGCACATATTGCCTTATTTTCTGAGTTTCAGGATTTCTCTGAGGTTTTGTTCTTTGAGAATGCATGTGAACTGACGTATGTGGGTGCATTGATTTGTTTGAATAAAGACGATTATTTTCTTGTCGATTGGATTGATTAGATTGGTTGATTTGATTTTGGGTTGTTGGAGGATCGATTTGATTAGACTGATTTATTTGGAGATTGATTTGATTGAATTGATTCGATAAACTTCTTATTACTATTCTAAAAACAAATAATAAATAATTATGCTTGTTGCGCATTTGAGGTTTAACCTTATACGCAGTTATATAAATATTAATATATATACTTTTATTATATATCATTGACCAATTTATGTAATTAAAATTTTTTAAGTTATTATACCAGTGTGGACAGAGTATATTGTCCAGGGATATATTTGTCCAAGTGAAAATGCCCTGGTGCTTCTTTGACCAGTCGGTGCCGATACCGCTGCCTTTTCCACTTGTACTTTTTATAAACTTGTATACTAGTGACAATTGCTAAAATCGCGAATGATACTACACTTGTAGCTATTACATAAAAAGGCCATTGTGGTTTACTTGCTTTCTTTTGAAAGACTTGTAATTCGTTCCAATTATTTATAACTATCGGTTTTCCTGTAGGTAATTTTATCAGTTTCCTATCAGACTGTCTTGGATTTTTCATTATTAATTTTTTATATATTTGTCTAACCGCTTTAAATGTCGTTTTCCTATACATATTCGTTATCGTTTGTGATATAGGATGTGTGGGTGTTGAATTTATAGTAGTTGTTTTTCTGGTTGTTGATATCTTCTTTCTTTTTGGTTTTCTTATTCTAAGTCTGTTTATTTTTGTAGTTTTTATTCTTTTGCACCTTATCTGTGATGTGTCAATTAATGTATTCCATTGTGCACAAAGTGTGTACTTGGTGTTGGGTTGTAGATCTCTGAATTCGACACTATCTCCTCTTTCAAATTCGTTAGTTGATCTATTTTCAATTTTTTTCATAAGAGTGGGTATATTATCCCCAGTTTCTAGACACAGGTCTCTTATTGGTGATTTATTTAAGTTATATACTCTAATTTTATATGGTGAAATGTTGATTAAAATATCTTCAGCCATGTATTCTACTGAGTGTATGTTCTCGTTTTCTACTCCAGCTGATTTACACAACCCTATAATTGTTAAAAATGTCGCTGCCATCATCAGTGCTTTTTGTGATCGTAATCCATATTTGTGAGGTGGTTTTTCTACTAACTCTGTTTCTGCTAATTTGCATCTGTTAACATGTACTATTATAGGATCCTCATTTTTATGTTTTTGTAAATGCAGGTTTTCCTGTACTACCTTTACTACCTCGTATGGTCCTTTAAATGGTCTTGCTAATTTAGTTGTTTTTCCTTTACCTACTTGTGGAGACATAAGTCTAACCTTATCTCCCACTTTAAAATTATGAGGTTTGCTATTTTTATCGTAATCTGCCTTATATTGTTCTTGTCTAAATTTAACTTTTAAATTTGCGATCTTATATACCTCTTGTAATCTCTCTTGCATTAATGTTACATAATCTGGCGCATCTAAATATTGTGATACTCGAGGCTCAAAAATCGTATCGATAGGTGTCGCAGGCTCTCTTAAGAACATTAGAAAGTATGGTGAATATCCCGTTGTCTCATTTGGTGTGATATTATGAATGTATGTGCATTGATTAACGTATTCATCCCAATCATTTTGGTTTTTTCCCACAAACACAGCTAATCTACTTAGCAATGTCCCATTAAATCTCTCTACTAAACCATCGGTCTGAGGGTGGTATGCTGTTGTGTTGATTTTATGCATGTTAAATATGTTAGCTACTCTTTTTATAGTTTCACTCATGAAATTTTTCCCTTTATCTGTTAATAATTTTCTCGGTGTACCAATTTTAAAGATTATCTTTTCTACAAGTAGTTTGGCTACTGTTTCTGCTGTTTCATCTTTAGTGGGAAATGCCTCTGCCCATTTGGTGAAATAATCGCTAAAAACTAGTATGTGCTTATTCCATTAATTGTTGTGGGTAGTTTACACAAAAAATCCATTGCGCACAGTTCCATTGGTGATGTTGTAGCTGGGATCGGATGTAACGGTGCTTTAGTCTTTGTTCCTGTATTTTTTCTGGTTGCGCATATTGTGCATGCATTACACCATCTCTTGACATCTTTTTTTAAATCTTCCCAATAATATTTTTGCATCAACCTGCTTGCTGTTTTCCTACTTGATAAATGACCTCCTAAAGCACCATCGTGATATTGTAATAGAAGAATTTGTTTTAATCTTTGTGGTACTACTATTAATTGTTTACCGCTAAAATCCTCAATAACAACTAACTTCTTACAGATTTTATATTTTTGGTTAGTTCCCTTTTTTATTTCTTCTCTTATTTTGAAGAGGTCTGGGTCTTTCATTTGTTCCTCATATATTTCTATTGGTTTTTCAGTTACTAATGCAAAAACTTCTAGTGCTCCCAACTCTGGAATTCGTGATAATGCATCTGCATTCCTGTTTATTCTGCCTGGTTTGTATACAATCTTTATGTGCATGTCTTGTATTTTCATTGCCCACTTTAACAATCTGCTAGATGTATCTTTATGTTTCCATAACCCTTCTAATGGTTTATGGTCTGTTCTAATCACTACCTCAGTTCCATATATGTATGGCTTGAATTGTTTTAATGCAAAAACTATAGCATAACATTCCTTCTCAATTGTTGAGTACCTAATCTGTGCTCCTTTTAATGTTTTGCTTGCATAAGCTATTACATAATCTTTACCCTTTTCTTCTTCTTGTCCTAAGACTGCCCCTACTTAAAAAGTTATCCGAAAAGATCTCGGCGTTATTTGAAAAGTAGTTGTCACGGATTTCCCCATCTTTTTCAAATCTTATAAGAATAGCGAATTGAATTTTGACGCTACCCATGTTATTTATTTCAGATGTTAACTTTTCAGTGATTTTATCCGTTATTATAATTTTAATTAATTGTGAATCGGCAATATTAAATCGAATAGTTCGAATGGCGCCATTTAAATTTGATTCTATTATCGGCTCAATCGCTAAAGATGATCCACCTATTTGATTTATAGTATTTATAGTATTATCATTATTTATATTTTCATTTATAGCATTTATAGTATCAATATTATCATTTATAATATCATGATTTATAGTATATGTAATATTATTACATTCGTCATCACTGAGTAGACTGACTTCATTTTTAATAATTTCGTCGTCACTGATCTCAATAACTTCAGTTTTTATAATTTTATTTTAATTTTAGACACCCTATGTTCAGCAGGTCTTTTATTAGATTTCTTTTTTGTGTTATTATTTAAAATATTTACAATTTCAATGTTATTCTTATTTATTATTTTAAACAGTTCTTGTTTATTTGTTTTGAAAGAATTTAAGTGCTGAGAATGTTGACTATAAAATTCCTTATACCTTACACTCTGGGAAGTTTTGCATATGGGGCAAATAAAAAAGTTGATGCCATTAAAAGGTTGGCGATAATATTTCTTCATATTTTTGTGGCATTTATTGTCATGACCCATAGACGAATTACAATATTTAGGATAAAATTTGCCTAATAAAAGTTAAATAATTATTTATTGAATGAAAATGTATTATTTATTTAATAATAATAATAATAATAATAATAATAATAATAAATGTAATTTAATCTTTCATTTAAAATTTGTCTATAATATTATCAACTATAAAATA
Source organism: Schmidtea polychroa (assembly GCA_959609185.1). Lineage (NCBI taxonomy): Eukaryota > Metazoa > Platyhelminthes > Tricladida > Dugesiidae > Schmidtea > Schmidtea polychroa. The sequence goes on along the minus strand of CAUHTR010000462.1, from coordinate 37,943 downwards.
ATTAGTTAATGTTAAATAATGCTAAGTTATTAATATTATTATTATTATTATTATTATTATTATTATTATTATTATTATTATTATTATTATTATTATTATTATTATTATTATTATTATTATTATTACTACTACTACTATTACAATTACTATTATAATTATTACTATTACAATTACTATTTTAATGATAACTGAAATAATTTACATAAAGTTATATTTACATTTAATTACATAAAATCTATATTATTATTAAGTTATTAATTAATTAAAAACTATATATTAATAAAATGAAACATACATTTTGATTCGTTATTCGAAACTGAGTCCCCAATAGGGATGGGAGCATTCAAATTATACACAACGGAGGTATCCACTACTGCGGCATTTATTATTGGAAAATTCTTGTTATGAGAAACAGAAGATTCTAAAATGTTAATGGTAATACAATTTTAATTAAACTAATAAATTACCATTTTGGAATATGTTTGAAATATCTAATATGTCGTCATTTTCGGTAATTGCGGCCCAATCACCAAAATAATTGTCTAAATAATAAAGATAATAATAATAATTAAAGTATTTATAATAATTATAAATATACCATTTCCATCATTTCCAGAACCTAATCGCCTATTGAAGACTGACGAGTTAACGGTACGAGTTTCTAATTGTAAATTTAATTATTTAATATAAATAAATAAATAAAAATCCTTACCATTTCTCGAAAGAACCACATTGATTTTAGTATTAATTGATGACATTTTAAAATTGTAATAAAATAATTATGATGAAATTTGTATTACAATTGTTTATAACGTGATAATATGCCTTTGTTAATCATGCACGGAGCATGCACCGTTCATGACGGACTTTGTTATTATTGTAATAATATAAAACATAATAATAATTATAAAAATAATAATAATAATAATAATAATAATAATAACAAAACATAATAATAATTATAAAATAATAAAAACACATTTTTATAAAAACATTTATTATTTAATAGACATAAGCCATCCTAAACAATGTTGTCCGCACGTACGAGTTAAAGGGTGTTGATACATTGTTTTATTATATACAATAGGTTTGCCCATTGTTTGTAGTTTCGAAACCAATAAAGCAGGATAATAGAAACCCATAGGATCGAATACATGTATCTTATCTGGTTTCATATAGATTGCAATCCAATGCTCTCCGCCGAGATGAGATGAATGGGTATTGACGATTATGGCTTGATTATTTTTCAAAAATGGTATTTTATCGAGAGGAAAAAACTCCTAAAAATTCATTTCCTAATATTTGTTTTCCAATTCGATTAACCTGAACAGAACTATTTTAATAAATTAAACAGTATAAAAAACAACTTACTCCATGACAACTTTCTGTATTTCTGTATACATTTATACCAGAACCGTTCTATTTGCAGTAATTTGAACTTCATTTTCAAATACTCCATATATTATAACATGCACAGGTTCTGTAATAGCTTTTGCAAACTTTATATCTAATCGTAAATTTCCATTTTGAGGTAATTGACTCTGATTCAAATCAAAATCTGGGGCCAAAACAAATGTAAAGAATGGATATTTGGTTTTGAATTCTTCAAGAGTTATGCCGCAATTCAAATTTTTATCTAAATATCCCATATTTCTAACAATACTTTGCATATATGTAGCACAGTAATTGTCACTATCGAAATCTTGAGTATATGTTTCTCGATAATCAGTATTTTTCGACAAAGTTAGAGATGTAACACCAAAGGTTTTGAAAATTGAGCTTGAGGCACTATATGAACCATTATATTGTGCTTCACCTTGAAATGTTACCAGAATAAAGTTTGGCATTCTTCTATCTCCAAATATTTGTTCCTTATAGAAGGAAGAAGCACCTTTGGCTATTGCAAATGAAACAATTTCTTTTGTTTTCAGAGGATAGATTGCATGCTTAGAATTAAGACCCAACTGATGACCTGCTAATACCGACGGATCAACTCGAACTCTTCTTACTAGTAATTTTGCATCAACTAATTGACATATTGGTTGACCAGCACCACTAGTTAATGATAAAGAAGAATCGGTTCTTTTCAGTCTAATGTGTACATTGACTCCTGGAAGTAAATATTTTGGTTGATCCATAAAATCGAGTTGTAATGATGAACACATGGTGAAAATCTTTGAGCCTTTAATCCATTTTTTCCGTTCGTCATCAGTTGCTGCATAACCCATAGGAGTAAGACATGTATTTTTGGTGTCGGTATTATAATTTAAAATAGTTTCTATTATCGCCTTGTGGATATATGTATTGTTGCCACCTTCAATCTTGATATTATTAAATCCAAGAATAGCATCTTTAAAAAGTGTATGAAACAAAAAATTATTAGGTATTGTAGCATCAGCATCACCCAAAGCCTTTTTATCTTTATCTATAACCTTGATTTGAACAATCAATAAAGTATCATTCAAATCTAAATATTCTGTTTGAGAACCATTGATGTAAAATTCTACATCATTTCTACTATCGGTAATTGAATTCATAGGAAAAACTTCCTCAAATGCCCCAAATTCTATTACAGCCTGGGGCGATGGTCTATCAAATATACATAATTCAGATTTACCACAAATCATTTTGCAAATATAGTTCCATGTCCTTTCATTCGTTTGTTTATACGTGATATTCCATGTCTTTTACGTTTTGGAGCTGGACCTGGAGGCGTATCTTTTTGAAACATACCTGCAACCCCTGGTAATACTTTCCCTAATTCAGCTAAAGCATTTGTTTTTAGAGATGGTAATATTTTCTGTTCATTCATAATAATATCTTTTGCAGTTTTCATACCAAAACTACCAATACGTTTAAGAATAGGCAATGCAAATCTACCAATTGTTCTCAACCATCCCGATCCGTACTGTTTACCAATAAAATATGGTAATTCACCGCCAGATTGGCTATCACTATACATACTAATAATATCAGAATTAGCCATCTACTTTACGAAAATGTAATGTCAAATGAGTTTTTGAACCTTTTGGAAAGTTTATAAGTTTTCCACTATCATCACGAATATTTATTTCTATATTGTTTATACATGAACTTGCTATTGGTAAATACATGGGATTATCGATATTTATATTGACAACTTCATCATGTTCATATTTTCCAATCCATACCGATTTCAAAAGAGGAACACTGGAATCACCAACAATTATGGGCTCGATAATGTTAGTATATATGAACATTTGTTGATGATGTTCTAGTATTCTTGGTTTGCGTATACCAGTCGATTTTTCTCTATATTTTTGCTTATCTAATCCAAGTGAATTTGCCAAATTTTTATCAAATGTAACTTCGCAAATATCCTCATTCAAACTGAAGGTAAACATCAAATCTTTCACAATTTCCAAATTTTTAAATATGTGTGAACAATTGAACTTTAAATATTTAAGTAATACATCAAGTTTATCAAATATAATTCATCAGCAAAGATGAATGATTCTTCAACTTCATCATTATACGACACAGATATTTTGATTTCTTCTTTCACTATACTGTTTGCTTCAAATAGATTAAAACGTAATAAATACTCGGTCTCCATAACAATATTTTTCAGCTTATTGCAACCCATTCGTTTGACATCTTCAATAGTTTCGAATGTTATTGTAAATGGTTTAAAATCACAACTGATATTTAATCCATCCTTGTAAAATATATAGCAATGCGAATCTAATATTTGGTTCGGAATATGATATGTTTTATCATAATTACTAATAATAAAGATACCGCTACATGTTTTCACAATATTCCTTTTGAAATCAATCTTACATTGACTATAAAATGGGAATGTGTTGTACACGAATGTAAAATCTTGCAGTGCAACTTCCCAGTCACCATTTAAAGAAATCGGATTCTGGAGATTGACCATAAATTTACTGGCTTGATTGTCTGGATGAATTAATGGGTAACTATTGCTCGGTAAAATAGTATAAAAATTCACTTTACTAGGTCCTTTGCTGATATCCATGACGGGTTTTGATAACCATGCCATTTGACATAGTATTGTTTATCCTTGCCGACCTTTTTAGTTTTCAATATTTTTTGAATTCTAAATACCTTTGGAGGAGGAATGACTTGTAATTCCTGCTCATAAAATTTCCCTTGTACAATATTATTATCACTGTCTTTGATGACATACATTACAGGATTCTGTTTAGTATTTATTTTTGAAATTACAAAGACTTCATCACTCCAATTTGTATCAAAATTTTTAATAAATGGTGATGCACTAATTTTACTAATTCTAATATGATCACCGACTTTATATTTAGGTTTTGCAATTTTTACAGATTTCTTAGAATAGAATGTTTTTGATGTAATATCAACCGGTCTTAATCCATTCAGTCCTCGGTGTGATGAATGATTATAACTTGTTATTATTTTCGGTAAAGCATTTACCCATTTTTTATTACCTTGATGCACGAACAATTTCTTTAATCTATCTCTCAATGTTCGATTAAATCTTTCAACATGGGCAGCTTTGTATTGAGAATGTACCGAGTAGTGATTTATTTTCAGTTTATCGAGGACTTGCTTAACTTTGCTATTGTAGAATTCTTTACCTAAAATAATAATAATAATAATAATATAATAATAATAATAATAATAATAATAATAATAATAATAATAATAATAATAATAATAATAATAATAATAATAATAATAATAATAATAATAACAATAATAATAATAATACCCAAATCTGTTTGCAAGTTATTAGGATGTCCATCTTTAAATAAAATATTAATTGCCTTTGACATTTCATCTGCAGATTTTGCCTTGACTGGTATTGCTCGTGCAAACCTGCTGTATACATTAATACATGTTAAAATATATTTATTCCCATTGTTAATTTTCGAATACGGTATCATCTCCATCAAATCCATTTGCCATAAATCGTCAATACCAAATGTTTTATAGGCTCTTGTTGGAAATCTTTTCCGCATTGGTTTGTTCAAACTGTACGCAAGCTGATCTGATAACCACTTCTGGGTTTCTTTTTTCGAATTCGGAACTCTTTTCTTTAATTTTGCCACTCCACCGAAACCGGCTTCGTCTTCTGGGTTCGTCCAAATCTTCTCCATTACAGCAAGAAGATTTAAAATTAAAATTTAAATTAGGTAATGAAGGATTAGCACCCATTGTTTATGATTGATTTCCTACAACTCCACCTAATAATGATAATGCCAGAGGTATCAATGCACCAATAAATCCACCTTGTTGTTTATATATAATTTTCCTCATTTGCTTACGATTTTTATTATTTACTAATGATAACAAAGGTTTCCTATGTTTGCTCAATAAATGCTTTTTTGATTTACTGATTTTAATTTTGCCTTTGACTACTTTAAGTATAATATTGAGTAAATCATCGACAACAAAATTTGGGAATGATTGCAATATATTCATTCTTTTCATACTCGGGGCCTTTAACAATGCATTAAAAAATGGAAAACTGCGATGATTTTTAATTACTTTTTTACCGGCTTTACGGGTTTTACGGGTTTCACGTTTAGGTTTAGGATTTTTCGAAATAAGATTCATTGCAGAGAAATTTTCAGTTACAAGTTTTTTAGATGGTGTATAACTAGTTGTTGGTGGAACCTTTTGAACTTTAATACTCTTTTTAATACTTTTTCTTAATTTCCTAATATTTTTCACCCTTGCTTTTAGAAACATTATTATTCATAGAGGTTTTCAACTTTGTTTATAAACCATGGCACCTTTTGGGTTGAAAATATCTGTTTTTACTCGTAAATCATCGGGACATTGTTGTGTGAAATCAAGAAATATATATCCATGAGGTATTTTTGTAGCATCTTGAAATGCACTGATAAGAAAATTACGATTGTTAGGGTATGCTTGACGTGCAAGAAAATCAATCACTGTTGCATCTCTAGGATTCTTGAAAATAACTAAATATTGTACATTTAAATTACGTGTTCGATGTGCACCACCTTGATGAAATAGATTTTGAGTTATAAAAATAACAGTTACACCAAAATGTCTACTGATTTTGGTAAATAAATTATTGAAATTCTTTTCTTTATTAGCTTCTTGATACAAGTCATCAATAATTATGACATCCCCCTTCTTTAGTCTACTGGACCAATTTTTATCAAATCCGTCTACTATTTTCATATTTTTCAATTTACAGAAACTTGATTGAGTCAATCCGTGTTCTTGATCAGCACCTCGATGCCAATACATTTTGTTAAATTTTGATTCAAATAAATGTGATTTTAGTAATTTGCAAACAAACAAAGTTTTGCCGCTACCACTTGGTCCGACTATTTGATATACAGCATCATTTCTTAGTTCCATTTTTAATATTTATTTAAAAATTAATTTTGTTTATATCGTAAAAAATAAATTGATTTAATTACTCTATAATATAACATATATATATATATATATACTTGATTTTTTAAATATTCAGTAGAAATGTTGACAAATATTAATTATAGAGGTCGTGTGTCTTTGGAAACTGTTGGTATGATGAATTTCCCCAAGTGTAAACCACAACAATATGTTGACAAAACTGGAAAATATACTATTATATTTTTCAAAAATGGTAAATGTCGTATAATGGGTTGTAAGAAGCCTATCGAATTCGAGAATTTGCAATATAATATCAAAGATATTCAAGTTCAAAGTCTTACTATAGCTACCAAGGTTGAACAATCTATTAATTTGAATAATTTAGCAAAGTTATTAGATGGAGATTGTATATATGAGCCTGAATTATTTCCCGCTCTGCGTTATACAAAATATAATCCACTATGTGTAAATATATTTTCGAGTGGTAAAATAGTTGTACTAGGTATTAAAAATTTAGATTTTCATACTATTGTTGAAGGAATTATAAACGATGTAAAGGATTTGATTGGATCTTTAACAATTTCTTCAAATATAAGTAACGAGGATTTGCTTGAATATTTATTCAACAATGATTGAACATGAAGGTAACTGTTTTTATTTTAAATTTACTGATTTTTGTTTAGAAACTATACTAAAAATTTTGATTGATAAAATTGAAGATTTTTATCCGAATTTGAACAATTCCTTAATGTATTGTGCTCCAGAAGTTGTGTTTTACAAAATTTATGAAATAACTGGAATAAATGTAATAGATTTAATTCATATGGATCATGCTACGATTACATGTTATACCGATGATGTTGAAAATTGTGATTTTTGTAAAAATAATATGCAGAATACTTGTGGGGATGATAGTTGTACATGTTTTGTAAATCTACAGAAACGAGAAATAATTCATGCATTACTTGTGGAATTGCGAAAAAATGTATTGTTGTAATAAAATATAATTATATTTGTTTTGTGATAACCTTAACTAACCTATAATATTTCTTTGTGTACAATAAATCATTTCAGACTTTGTTATTTAGCATAAAATGAACTAGTTGATCACGTTTTGATCATGCCTGTCACTTGAAACTTGTTTACAATGAAATTAGTATAAAATATCTGGTTCAAATTATTAAATATTATAACTACAAATGGATAATCAAATTACAGGTTTGTTGTCGTTTACACATATTCCATTTATTAGTTTTTTAATCTAGGAGTTTTGAAGAGAAAAAATGCAGATGCCGCTCAGGAATTCGGAAAACAGAAATTTAAAGAAGCGACATTATCCTCGGAAACCTTGGTCAATGTTCGAGTGGATACAAAAAAGCCAGTCGAATTCATGCAATACAAACTAAATTATTTGTATTGTCCAATTTCCTATACATTTAAGGTAAGTTTCTATAAATTATTTTGGATTTTATTATTATTATTATTATTTATTGTTAGGAACCAGTAACTCTGGAAAAATGTTTCTACAATGTGAGACTTTCCAAAATCAAGTTTCACGACAAGATGCTATTGGGACAATTATTTCAGAGGATCAATGAAAATATTGAATTTGATGATGAAGATATGTTCATTAGAAACGATTTGGATATGATTCCCAATGGTGGTAAGATGAGCAAAATAACCTGCATGGTTACCATATTAATTCAAGGGTATAATGTAAGCAGAGACCGAATCAAACCAATTTGGAAAATTATAAAAGCCGAAGATAAGTTTGAAGAGGAACATTGTTCATGTTAAATTTATTTAATACATCTTTATTAGTGTTTTGGTGTTTTTAAATCATTGAAAATAACTAAAGTTTTAAATTTATTAATCTTCAATACAATCTCTTTTCATTATATTTTCAACAATATGATCAATACAATTAGTAAAAACAATAGATTCATCTTCTTGTTTAGATTCATTTGGTAATTTATCTGTTGTAGAATTCTCAATACATGACTTAAGTTCTTCACTAGGCAAATCAGTATATTCATCTTCTTGCTGGGAAATATTTTCAGATTCATATGACATATCATCTTCATTAATTTCATCGTCTGAATACGGCCATTTTAATTTCTCTGGAACATTCATAAATTCTCTAATTTTTACATTAGATATTTCCTCTAATTTTTCAATCAAAAAATTGATTATATATGCTAAATAAAAAAAAAAAAAAGAATTAATAAACATAAAATTCATATTTTACCTTTTTCCGACATGGTTGAAAATAATTAAAATGAAAAAATAATTATGTTTATACTATTATTCAAAAGCAACAAGATGATCGATAGATAGATTATAAGAAAATTAGATATTTCAACACGATACATATAATAAAAAGACAAGCAAACTTGCAATGATATTTAACGTTTCAGTTTTTACATTTTTTAAAATATTTATTTCAATTATTTCAACAACACAAAAAGTGCCAATTTTTTACTAATTAATTTTCAGCCTAACCTACAACTTTTCACAAAAATCCAAAAAAAAAAAATGAGACCTTTTTAATGAACCATTATTCAATATAATCTATCGAAAGTAATCCTTAAAATTCAAATTTAAAATGTTCGCAAATGTAAAGCATGTTCAATGTATATTAATGAGTATCATACTATAAACATTTATTTCTTTACCTTTGTTATTAATACTTTGAATATTGTAAATAATAAAACTATGTATCAAATAATAATATTCAAACTAAACCAAATTTACAAACTACCGCGCCAGCCCCTTCGGGGCGGGCGGCGGTTGTGTATGTCGATGATTTTAATTTTTATTAAATGCATTTGTTTGATTTCAAAATTAGATTTGTGTGACGAACCTTGTTAAATTTTTGGTTTAATGTATTCGAGGAAAAAAAAAAAAAAAATTGTAAAACATTCTTTTACTATTTAGTTGGAAAATTTGGGAAAATAGTTTTGAAAACTTTTTTAAAATTTGAAAAATTTTGAGTTGGGAAATTTGGGGAATTTCATTTTTGGGACTTTTTAATTTTTGAAAAAATTTGAGTTGGGAAAATTGTTTTTGGGAATTTTTAAAATTTGGGAAATTTTTGAGTTGGGAAATTTATTTGTGGGGTTTGAAAATTTGTTGAAATGATCAATTTACAGTTTGAATAAAAATCAAAGTTTTTGACACTTGAGGGTAAGGACTCCCCATACATCTTTGAAGGTTTGATCATCACACTCTACTCTCAAATACCTTTTGAATGATGTATATATATTATAAAGTTTGAAAAAATTCGAAATTTTTTTGACCCTTTGAAGGTGAAGGACTCACCATACACCTTTGATTGTATGACCATCATACTCACATCTCAATTACCTTTTGAAAGATATGTATTATAGAGTTTGAAAAAATTCGAGGGTTTTGCACCTTTTGAAGGTTAGGGATTCACCATACACCTTTGAAGGTATGATCATTGTACTCTACTCTCAAATATCTTTTGAATGATGTATATATTATAGGGATACATGTTAAAAATAACTTGACCTACATATTTTTTATAAACTATATAGTCGTGACCTACTTAATTTGACTTATTTATTTATATAGTGTCCTGGAGGTAACATATATTTAAAGTAACTTGACCTACATATTTTAATACCTATATAGTCGTGACCTACATAATTTTAACTTGATCTACTTAATTTTAACTTGACCTACTTATATATATGTGTCCTGGAGGTGACATGTCCTGGAGGTGACACATCTTACTACTTATAATATATACCTAATATAGTGGAAAACGTATTTCCGAGAATCGCAAAATATCCCCATATGCTGTATATACTCTATACACAACTTTCTTGAAATGCTCTTTTGATAATAATACATCAAAGTTGTAATTCCCTCCATAACTATTTTCGATGATTTTGTTTACCATGATAGAAAGAACTTTTTCTTTTTCATGAGGAAATAACATATGTTTTCTGGCGCTCTCTATCGCCTCTCTCGTATACATCCCATTGTTATCCATTTCGTTGACTTCCTGAAATTCTAACTTTTTCTCAAGTTCAGTTAGTTCTAGTTTTTGTGGTTTAGTTGCTTCTTTTCTATCTGACATTGTAATCCACATATCATCATTTATTTTGTATAATGGATCTAATAGATTAGTACATTTATCAATTTTTCTCGGAACATAGTCTTTATCTGTTAATATCCTTGTTATTGGTTGGAGGTACACAGTTTCTCCTTTATACACTACTGGCAATTCGTTTGTGCACTTATTATTTGTTGCTAAAGATACGCTAACCGGTTTACACTGAAATGTTTGTATCACTTCGCCGACAACTCTTGCAAATGTCCCTTTCTCTGCAAATAAAATTGGTGCCATTAAATCTGGGTTTGTGACTGCAACCGCCATCTTTGTTCTTAATATTTCTCTATTAAGTTTACAATCGTTTGCAATAGTTGCTTGATATACTTTGTCCAATTGTACTAACTGATGATGATAAAAGTAGTCGATTTTATTATTAAAATATGACGCTAGCTTGACATCGAATTTATCTATTTTCGATTTTGCCTCTTTAATTTCACTTCCGCTGATATAAATTCCTTCATAATTTGTTTGTATAACTGCTTTTCCGCATTTGATACTTTCACCTTTCCCCACAAATCTCATCGCTTCTGTTTCAGAATCTGACATATATATCGTTGGTGTATCTTTCTCTTGAATTATCGTTGCTCGTCGTTTTTGGTCTTTAATGTTCTTGGATTCCTACATCCGTGAACTGTTTACCTCGTATTGTTCTGAATTTCAAGTGTCTTTAGTTTAGTTAGATGGCATTCATATTTGTTTACTTTGTATACTGATCATTGACTCGCCTGTATCACAGCTTGTCTCATCTAATGTGCAGAACTTATGTGTCATCATTTTCTTTGATGAACTATCAAATGACGCCTTGAATTTCCTTAATTCAATATAATATTGTCGTCTTACTACAATATTGTCTGCTACATGCCCCCATATTTTATACGTTCCTCCTTCACAATATCCTCCTGTTGATGACCATCCAACGACATTTACTAATTGCCTTACTCGTGCTCCTACCTGAGCATTTAGTTCAAATCCATCCGGCGTTTTTATCCTTTTTGTCTTAAATGCATTTTCACATTCGATTGGTGCTATTATTATCGCTTCTGGTGCCCATGTTGGAGTTAATATTGTTCTCGCTATTTTATTACATACAAAACTTTCCTCTGAATATTTAACGATACATTCTCCTGCCTCAGTGTGAATGAAGTCAGACTCTTGATATATGTGAAAAATCTTTGGATCTGCAACAATTAGTTTTGTTGGATTAGCCTCTGGGCAATTTTCCACATCTAATAATGAATATTTCTGTCCCCACTTGGGATTCTGACAGTCATACGCTATGATCGCATTATTTCCTTTTATCAGATCTAATAATAACGTTATTACTATAATTACTATTGACATTGTTGACTTCCTTTCTTTTTGACTTGGTCTCATATTTGTTTTATTTACTAGATTTTTTACTGTTTCCTCCGTATCATCTATTTCTACATTAATATTATCTTTTACGCTTTCCTTATCATTTTCGATTAGGCTCTCATCATACAGTATTTTCCATCCTCCTTTTAATTTTATCCATGGCATAGCATCTATCTTCAGTTTATTATATATCATTTTAGCAATATTTTCTATCTGATTCTTTGGATTCAATCGCAAAAGTTTCTTGTATCTTGCTATTAAATATGCCATTGCCGTAATCACTTTATCTCGATTAACTCCTGTTGTAAATAGTATCTTTAACACTGTCTCTTCATTCGCTTCCTCTGCACTCAATTCTCTAATCTCTTTTTCCATTAATTTAATCTTTTTAACTATATTTTCTATTAATGCTGATGGTTTTGCTTCCGGAAATCGTCTCATATTCATTGCTTTAACTAACTCCATTATCATTTTTATATCTTTGTCATTATCCTGATTTTTTGGGACTTCCTGTCTCATATTATTTGCAATATCTCTTAAACGCTCTGCTGCCTTTCTGTCATCTGACTTTTCGGCTATTTCCGATTTTCGAGGCCTTCCTCTACCTCGTCTCATCGTCTCTGCATCCTGCATATTTGCTTGTTTCGCAATTTTTTCTATTGTTTCATGTAAATTATCATATTTAGTATCGATAGGTTTAAAGATTTCCTCGCTAGCTGTTAGTGACCTCATTGCCCCTCCTGAAGAAGCATCCCACAATCTAAATAATTTATCATAGTCATTTTCGTCGTTTATACTCAATTCTACTGATGGAGTTGGTGTATCAATTTCCTTACTTTCTTGCCTTTCTATTACTGCAGAAATAATATTGTTATCAATGACGTTTACTCCATAGTCAATTATATATTCATTATTCATCATTTCTACGCCGTTAAAATACAGTTTCACTTTATCATTATCTCCCAATTTCTCGGGCCAATTAGCTCTGGCCATCTGTTTCACTTTATTCACTTTTGTGCAAACATGTACCCCTGTACTACGCATAAGTATTCTCGAAAGGTCCTTTGCCTCAATATTTATATTCAATGACTCATGTAATTTCTTATTTTTTCTCACAAATTCACCATAACATTTTATCATTTCTTTCAATTCTATTTCTAATTCAAATACTCTTGTCATATTTTGTCTCTTTACCATTAGTGGTATCAAATTTCTCAAATATTCTAAGTCAATTCCTTCGACTTGAACTCTATTTATTATACGCAATGTCTCATTATCATCATAAGGCCATTTTTCTAATGTCTCTTTCAATTCCTCCTTTAATTCTTTACATCTATTTGCTTCTGCAAGAAATTTCTCATCCGCTTCTCTTGCTTCACGAAACTCATCATTATCTATATCTACATCATTGGTAAAACACTGAAACTCATTTAATGACATTTCTAACTTTCTCTCAATAAGTCTCCCATATTGAGTTTTAAATTCTTTTAATTCCTCTCTCAAACTGTTTATTTCATCATTAGCTGATATCAACTCAGCACTATTAATCTGTTTTATCTCAGGCTCATTTTTAAATCTCACTCTATTAGGCGATTCGCTTCGCGCATTATTGCATACTTTAGCTAAGTGACCATATTTCTGGCAATTATAACATTTGATTTGTCCATTAAAATTTACTTTGTCTCTACCATCATTATTATAAGGGCTCCCTCGCCTTTCTCTGTATGAATTGTGTCTATATGGACTTGTCTGTCTACGTCTCAATTCATTTATATTATCTCTATTATCATATCTATTATTTCTATCATATTTATTATTTCTCAAATTATTTCTACTAAAATCGACTCGATTATCTCTCGTATAGTTATTTCTATTATATTCATTACGATTGTCTCTATCGAAAGTATTTCTATTGTTTCTATTCTCAAAATTTCTATTTCTCACATTGTCAAACCTTCTCCTGTTTTCAGGCAATTGACTTCTATCCGGACTCGGGCTTACCCTTCGTCTATTTTTTACAAAGTTTAAATATAATTGCTTCATCTCCTCCCAGGGGATATTGTCATCTGACTTACCCAACTCAGATTTTACCTCTATGGGCTTTTGAATTTCCATTGCATCTACATGTGAACTAAATCTATCTCGTTGTATTGCTTCTATACGCTTAGCTTTATGAACTAATTCATTTAAATTACCATATTCTACCATAATTAGTGCTTTATATAAATATTTTTGTATACCATTCCAAAACTGATCCTCAATTAATTTTGCTGTGTGCTCGCCTGCACCAAATGCCTTTTTCGCTAACTCCGTAATCGTATATACATATTCACCAACTGATTCTCTAGTACCTTGGTATCTGTTTCTAAATTTTTGAACATTTATCTTTTGTAAATCGCTATCGATTACTATTTCTGCTCTCAGATATCTTACGAGTTGATCAAAATTATTTCCTTTACATTCTAAGTTATTGTATGCCTGTAACGCATAACCTTTTAAATATAGTGGTATTCTCATTTTTAACTCATCAGGTGTCCAACCACAAGCTTCTGCATACTGAGCGATCTCAGTGAAAAAATCGTCGAACTTTTCAGGCTCTCCTCTATATGGTTCTACTGGTAAAATTTTTATGTAATTATTATTATTATTATTCATCCTATAGACTATTCTATTTCTGAGATTATACACTATTTCGGGTTGATTATCTATTTTATCTTTTTTTTTTGAATTATTTAATAATTTTCAAAACTGAAATTATTTATTTAAAAATTGGTCAATGAAATTGTTTTTTATAAATATATTTTCCCAATATAAAATACTATACCCTCTGATCTCAATTCCTATCCCCCAAATAATGAATGACAATAATTGATTTTAAAGTCCCGGTTCGCGGCACCAAATGTTGAGGTCTCGATAATCGGGAACACTCAACTTACTGGTTCTTATATATATCAAAACAAAGACGAATATATAATAAAATGTATTGAATATAAAATTTACCAAATAAAATCCAGTTACAATTCCGAAAAAGTTGGTACTTGTTTATCAATTTATTCAACTCAAAATGCGTGCAAAAAGAAGTATATGTATTGTTATTTGTTGTGTGTGCGTGTTGTGTCTTCGTAAGCTTTTATTATTTGTGAATCGTTTTGTGCTGATTCAAATGATTGAATTATCCTCAGGATTTACCTTCGAATATAAAATCTTTGCGCTATTTTTTGGGCGAATAAACTGATTTTAAAGATTGCTTATATACTAAATTTTTCCTATGTCTAATATTAAATAAATATTTATTTTATTTTTTCTATATTCAAATGTTTATTTTTACTTTAAATTGGTTTTATTTTTCTAATATAATAAATTGGTTTTTATTTTTCTAATATAACTGTTTATTTTAGAATTGATTTTTTCACCAGAATATAAATGTTTATTTTTGATTTTATTGGAAATGTTATGTTTACTTTTGATTTTATTGGAAATGTTTGGAATTATTCTTCCAAAATCTTCCAAATGAATGAAGTAAATACCAAAGAAAAAATTTCGAACGTCGCTATGAACGCAAGGCCGCCACAATCCAGTTATCCCTGCGGTAACAATGGAATTGCGGGTGCAAAGTCAAAGGATGAAATATCCAATTTGCAGATAAAACTTACCAAAACTCTAGAAATAATACTAGAAATGAAAGAAGAACGGCAGGAATTAATTCGAAGAATTGAAAATCTGGAAAAAATTGTCAAGAATTATGCCAAAAATGATGAAAATAAAGGAGAAAATGGTTTTAAAAATAATAAACCAATCAAAAATCAGAGAAATTGGAATAATTCACAAATTGTTTCAATGAATAAATCTGAAATTAGAACAAATCACCAAATCTTCCAAATGAATGAAGTAAATACCAAAGAAAAAATTTGCCCCCCTACGGGGGGCAATTCACAAGATTGCCCCCTGCGGGGGGCAGGTCATTATCTCATCAACCTACGGCAACAACGTTTATCAAAGATTTAAATCAGAAAATTGCAAATAGAAAAAGAGAAAAATCATTGCCATGGTTTACCAGGGAAAATTATAACAAATTCACCAAGTCAAATACCACAAAAATTGACTTCAACATTGCACGAAAATTCTTTGCAATAAATGCCATATATAGGGATGTGACACTCGAAGATAAGAAGAGATTGATTATTCTAACAGAAAATATCATCAAAAATACGTGCAATTCCCTAAACAATATAAACTGGCCCAATGTTCTCACAAATTTCACAATCCCAGATGAATGGACAAAGAAGCTCAAACCTAATGTCAAATCCCCAATACTCAGGGAAGAGGACGAAAAACTTATCAATTCAACAGAAAATGTACTCAGAACACATGAATTCGATAACATACGGGATCAAAGAACCACAATAAAATACTTCAATTTCATGATCAAAAGATCAATAGTTGGAGTACCTAGATCCTTCAACCTCGGCAAACATATAGCAAGTCTGCCAAACAACGAGGTAGCTCAAAAAGCAGAAGCCAAAAAAGCAGCAAATGTTCCAGATTTGAATGAAAACAAACAAGAAGTGGACGTACAAATACCACAAAAAGAAGAAGAAAAAATTGAAATCCATGAAAAAGCAAAAAGATCTCCAATGAAATTCCCATCTCCATACTCAACTGATTCAGGAGAAGAAAGAAGATCACCATCAATCAAATCAATAATAATCGGTGAATCCTACTATGGAGATTCTACTGATGATTTAGGATCTGAACCAGAAGATAGCGACTATGAAATAGAAGCTAAATATGCAAGATTTGACTACAAAACAAAAGAAAAATCGACTACGAGTGAAAAGCAAATGACAGTCATAAAATACTCGGAAGATGAAAGCTCCAACACAAAAAGAGAAAATGAAAAAGCCACTATTGAATTCAGAAAACAATTCGAAAAGGCAGTAAAGGAAAAAGAAAAAGCGGACAAAAAACGCAAAGAAGAAGAAGAGAAAGCCAAAATGGCAACACAAGAAAAAGTATCAAAAAAACGAATAGAGGAAGAAACGGAAGCCCAAATTATCGTTATATCTCAAAAAGAAAATGACCGAAAAAGAAAAAAAACCAAAAAGAAAAACGGCAAAAAATGAGAAAATATAAAGACAAAGAAGCAAAGAAAAAACTTCAAAATTACTACAAATCTAGCTAAGAGTAAGGGTCTATAAAAGACTTGAATCTTACCTGTTCCTTATATATTAATTATATAGTTGTTTATTATTTTATGCTAGTATAGAACTAGGGTCCTGTAGACCTGAATTCTATCCTGTACTCTTACATATTTTAATTGTGTACTGTTTTCTATTGCTAATAATTATTGTACTTTAAATTAAATTAATTTCTTTTTTAAATACATTATTTTTATTTGTGTTTAAAATTAAAAATACACTGAAAAATAAAAATTCACACTACAAATTCGATGAAAAGATCAGAGTTTGCTAAAGTTCACAAATGGTGTTCTTTACAATAAATCACACATGAAATAAAATAAATTATTATAAAGTTATTGACACATAAATGAATATCGATAAAGGTTATTGACACATAAATGAATATCGATGAAAGTTATTGACACACAAATGAACTATCGGTTCTTGCTTGGGAAATTGGATTGTTTGGTTGCCGATCTGGATTTCATAGATGGGTATCGACGAGAAATCTTTTACTGGCGTTCTTCGGCGTACACGTTAACCCTGTACTTGCCTGGCCCTGTTCTATAATATTTATCTAAATTGAATGTAGTGATGGGCCTACCCTCATCATCTAACAGTGGCATGGTAGAGGATTTTGTGATGAGGTTAGGGTATGATGTTGAGATAATCTCGATCATGCCGTGCATATGGTCTGAATTAGATGAGTGCTTGATATTTGACACGTGTTAATTGTGTTCCATCGTGGCAGTAGATTGGATAGAGCTGAGTTGGGTCGTTGGAGATGTCTGTGTAGAGATTGATGTTCCGTTTGATGATAAATTTGTGAATATAGGTTTGAGGTGTCTAAGGATAATAAATAGTCATCGATTATTGTAGTCTACCATGAGGGATTGTTCTCTGAGGAAGTCGGCGACTAGTGTTGGATGAATTGTGTCTGCTATGTGAAAGTTGTGAGTAAAAGCTCTGTTCAATGTCGGTAGCTTGAAAGAAAGGTTTTTTAGTTCCCAAAAATTGAATCGGTGTGCCGTTGGCTGCCAAGACGGTGAAAGGAGATTCGAGGTCTGGAGTTATAGTTGTTGGAAGGATCAAAATGATGATCCGGAGTCGACGAAGAAGTAAATTTATGACCTGGAATTAATAGTTGCTTCAACTATTAAGATGTTGTTGATCGCTAAGACACCGCCTGACAATTCAGGGTTTACAGACGGCGAAGTTAGTTTTTTTGGGGGAATTGGGGTGGTTTTTGTCGTATTGTGGTTTGTTTGAGTGACGATTCACAAAAGTACAACCTGTGCATGTTACCCGAAGAAGTCGATGGGTGTTAACTATCGCGTCAAAAGCTTTTATCAAGGAAGATATCTGCTCTTGAAGTGAAGGATCAGAAACGTATGCGATAGATGTGAGTGTGTTTCAAATAGGTGGTCTGATGACCAGTTTATCTGCGATTTTTTCCAGATGGGGTTTGAAAGTCATATGGGAGCGCTGTTAAATATTTTGTTAACAAATATTCGACAATATCTTTCAAATCTGGTAATTGCATGAAACTAATTTGCATAAAAATTTTATCGAAAGCGATCATAGAAATATTTGCTCCAGCAGTTAATGTTCCCACCAAAGAATCGGCGATTTTTCTGAGATTATTGATGAACTCGCATTTGCCATGTGAACTCCAGTATTGTACAATGCGAAAGTATTGGAATATTTATCTGGAACAACTTTGTTCATTGACTCCTTTTGTCAACCGAAGACGAATGGGTCAGACTGACTCATATAACGTACTTTATCATTATAATGACTAGAATCGCGAATCAGTATTCTCAGGAAAATCTTTTGGAATGCAGTGAATACTTGTGTTTTAAATATATTTAACTGATTTTTTGTATATTGTATTTATTGATTGTTGTTTGTTAAATTAATTAATTAATAAAAAATATTAAAAAAATGAAATGTTTTTATTAAATAATAAATTTTTTATATAATTAATAAAATTAATAAATTTGTTTAAAATCCTTAATTTATATAGTTATTATATCCCACCTGATGATGACAGGAAAACGGTCGAAATATATCGTGAAAAGAATGTTTGATTGGCGTTTTCTTATAATTAAATCATTGTCATGTATGTTTAACTATTTATTTAATTATTAAGTTAATATTTTTATTATTGTGGAAGTTAGAGGCACTACATACAGAATAATGGGACACAAGAAACCTTTGGATATTAATAAGTTACAATATCAACTAAATAATATTAAAATTCAATCAATTACGGTTACTATAGCATCAATTTATATCACGTGGCAAGAAAAGATATGCTTGAACCAGAATTATTTCCTGCTTTGAAACTTTTAAAATATAATCCTATATGTGCTAACGTGATTGCTAGTGTTAAAGTTTGATATTAGGATTGCAACGTTTTTACCACAATAGTTTTATTACTAACATAAGAAATGAAATCATTCTATTGGTCAATATCTGGTTGGTAGATAATTTTTTAAAACAAAATGTTTATTCATTTCAGCTAGTTTTAAAATACGTCAAATAAAATCAAGCATTACGGTAAATTTTAATTAATTCTTTTCATTTTTAATATTTTAAGTTTTACTACCCAGAAATGGACGAACTGACGAGATCACTATGATCACTGACTTCTCTATGGGTTTTTTTAGAATATGGTGTTTTGATATCGTAAACCAATTCTCGTGGTACGCGAAAATACACAGAAACATCAAGGAAAGGAAACCTGAATATCCGTGCATCATCAGATGTAGTTGCTGTGTATTTCAGTTGACCTACATAAAAATATTATGAATTTTATGAAGAAAATCTTCAGCCAGGAAGATATGTGAGTTAGCGGGCTCCTATCCGTCTACTTCTTATTTATCGTATAATATATTCCGATTTGGTTTGATTTTTCTTAATAGCTGTCTCAGAATACCTGACACGTTTGTAACACGGTTATTATGAACGGGTGTGTGCCGGTGTTCCTCCATTGGGTCGACCTATTAGGCCAAAACCAGTTTTCTACATGACAGGTCATCTGGCTACACTGCTGGGACTTCAAGTCAATAAGCTATTCTTTTCTTAATCCACCCGGATTCTGAACCATGGTATCCAGTTGACCGATATTAGGCTTCCAATAGAAGACCTACCTGTCAGATCAGGGTTTGGCTCGTAGAACTCTCCTAATAACACCTCTGGGCACCGCTTGGAAAGTCTACCGTGGAACAGTTGGCGACCTAGTTAAGGTAACTCATATTCTAGAGAAACTTCGCTTTTGGTTTTGTTCCCTGGCTTTGATGGCTATCCAATTGGTCAAAAACGAATATATTTTGTGATGTCTCCAACTTATCAAAGCATAACATAAAATTGATAAATCGCCGAAAAAATGAGAGCAAATCCAGTTTTAACCAGTCCTACCACAAATTGAAAAAATGAATTTTCAGTCGGTATTTATGCTGATTTGTGTTGTCCGTTTACACATTTGCTGCCAGATTTAATTCGCATGAATTTTTATATTTAATTGATTGTTTTAAACAATCGAATTATTTAATAATCTTATTTTCTATTTTATTTCGCTATTTCTTTAGCGAATTTAATGTGAATTTTATTGTAATTATTTTGTAATTATTTTTTAATTATTTTTCAATTATGTTTTAATTAATTTTTATTTACACTGTTTGTTATAAGTCCTTCGTATGTAAATAAGAGCCATAGAATTCCTAATTAATTTAATTATGGTCTTTCGTATGTAAATCCTATAAGTAATCATTCATAATTTTTTATATTATTAATTATTTATCTTTTTTTTCCGAGTTGGAAGATTTTTCGAAAGCATTGTTTCTTTCTTAACTATGTCGGTGATTGCAAGTTCTTGCGTTTATCACTTTTATTATATGTGTCTTATTTATCCTCAATGTGTTGGATGGTTTACTTTGTATCATTTGATGTATAATCATAGATTTTAATTTGACTAAGTGCGGTTTCTATGCTATGTATTTCTGACTCATTTAAACAAGCTATCAATTTTTTGGCTCTAGTCAAATAGCTCTTTGAGCAAATATTTCAATAATGGGTTCACATTAATAAATACTATTACTATTATTGTTACTAGTAATCTTATAAAATGGAGATTATTTTATTATTAGCCTTGCCCTTTATTCTTACATCACCAACTTCATATTCATTTTGACTTGTATGATTGTTTTAAGTCAGTAGGATTTTTACTTCTGCGATTTATTGAACTTAGTATCACTATTATTGATAGTTATCTTATTATTCTTATTTCCACCCTGATTATTATTATTAGTAGTATTATTCATAGGTTTATAGGTTTTGGTTGATCCAAGTATCATTAATACCATTAATATTGTCATCGGCAGTAAATACCATTCTTATCAGTATCGATATTAGTTGCACAAGAACCTTCATGATTTTTCTCCTTTTGGTTGTCCTTAACTAATTTTATAATTATTATCTGAGGCCTAGGGATCATTAATATTATGAGTATTCAGAATAATAGGATCATTTTAGGAATGGAGTTGTCATCATCACGTGTGGGGTTGGTCCCTCTTCATTTTTCTAATATTCTTATTCTATTTCTAATATTATCTAATATTATTTGACAGAAATCATTACTCTATTCAATATTTTTACCCATCTACTGTTTCGTTTTAATAAGATGACACAACAAAAAGTTTAATTTAAGCCCTGTTTCTCTTGTTCGGCATTCATCCGAAAACTGTAGGAAAAGATCCGCCTGTTGGAGACAAAAGTTGAACGACTGGACATGGTTCACCTTCAGCCAGGTGAAAGAA
The DNA here is from genome assembly GCA_959609185.1 of Schmidtea polychroa. Taxonomy (NCBI): domain Eukaryota; kingdom Metazoa; phylum Platyhelminthes; order Tricladida; family Dugesiidae; genus Schmidtea; species Schmidtea polychroa. Next base: position 16,068 of record CAUHTR010000462.1, on the reverse strand, counting down.
AGCACTCAGAAAATGTTCCGGAACCACTACATCGAAGAAAGCCGAGCTCAACGCGTGTTGATACAGAAGTAGACTCAGGCCCTGTATCAAGTAACACAAATAGCAAGTAAGAACATCGGATACGAAACTTAACTTCCGCCAAAATGGCAAACGTGATCCCACCCAGATCCAATCAGGCACACAACTTCATGTGCTGTTGGCTCTCTTCTAGTGAACTCACCCATCACTTCATCATACGCTCTGTCTTCAAGTTCAGAAATTCCGCCACTTGTTATAGACTTCAGTGCAACAAGTTCCCTCGCGAATCCATCGACACCGAAACGAAAAGAAAGAAGCTTGAAAGATCAGTACGGAATGAGAGACCACGGATGAAGAAGGCAGCGGAATTGATCCAGTTGCATGCTCCGAAGTTCCCGCCCGAAATGAATCTTGACATTTGCAGGATGATCTTTTCCTAAATATCACAGAAAATTTCTTTGGGGTCGACAAATTATTGGCAGAGATCGAATACAAACAATTTAGTGCTTTGTGTTATTTTTATAATCCAATATCATTATAATATTGGTCATTGAATTTTCTTTTACTTAAATACACCAAAACACAATCAATAATCATTATTAAGACATAAATTAAGATAAGTCGATTGAGCTTTTGTTTGGTTTTTTTTATATTAATATTAAATTTTATGTATTTTAAATGATTTTATGATTATCTTTTAGATTTTATGATAAATTTATAATAAAAAAGTAAGACATTTTTTTTATTTATTAAATTTCAGTCTTTATATTTCATTTTAACACATCACTGTGTTCTTTCTGATTCCAAGAATATTGCCTAATTCATAAAATTCGTGACTGCTCTCCATTGCATCAACAATCTTTTTTATCATCTATTGTTATTCAATAAAAAGGTTTTATAAATTAACTAAAGTTTATTGAGAAACTTACACATTTCTATGGATTTCTTGAGCTGCAAATAATTAATTTCGAAGTATCCGATATATTTATATTTAAAATTGAAATTTTTTAGCTTATAAAATGTCCAGAAGTTTTATCAATGTCCTGTTGTGTATTTTTTATTATAGAAATTTTGCGTCTATTTATATTTCTTACCCTAAGCCCCAACACTATGTACAGTTCCAACATGGTTATGGTCATGGTGCATAGGTAGATTAGGAAATAGTCGTGAAAGCTTTTGCTGGGATATTTCTCCAAGTAGTCCATTGAACTCAAACTTATTCCGTTTAGCAAAAAATCTATATAAATTTTTAGCTTGCCATCTATAAATCTCTCGAATTTCAAAATTAAATTTTGTTTTCCAATTTCCAATGACTCACAATTATATATTTTAATTAACTAATTAGTTTGTATTTTTAAATTCAAATATTACAGTCACAATCTGGAGAAGCATCAGAATAACCGTAACATTTAACAAAAAGTTAATTAAAAATTGGTTGCGTTTCCACTAAATTTACTTATTTAATTAATTTGTAAATTATTGAATAATTGCATAAAATACTTTTTATCCTTCCATACTAAAAATTACTTTAACAATACAGATATCTAATAGATTTATTAAACTAATGGTAACATCACAAGATTATGGGCACTCAGACCTGTCACAAACAATAACAACCAGAATATATAAACTTTCATATTTCATTAAAATATTCTATAAACTAATACAATAAAATACGATGTTGCACGTATTTAATCAGGAGGAATTCCTAACTCTTCATCTGTCCACGGTGAAGGAAATAACATTTCGTGTTCCTAATAATGATAAACAATATAACTATTGACTTTTATTAATACCTTACTTCATGGTGATAGAATTTATAGGTTTGAAAACACCAAAACGTTGCACTAATCCATGTTGCTAAAAGAGCAGTCCTTCTTCGAATCATTGGTTGTGAACGATAACTTAAAATTTCACTATCAGCTAACATAGATTTGCCATATAACCCATATTTCCAATTAAATCCATATTTCCATATAAGATTAATATCTCTTATAAAAGATCTCATTAATAGCGCTGTAAAAATAAGAAAAATGATTAATTTTAACAAAATTAAAATAAGAAAATATTATAGAATTCGATATATTATAATTGTTTTATTACAAAAGTAAATTTTAAAATTATTTTAATGTAATTTTATAAAATTATTTCATAACAAAATTTAAATATCTCAATCAGTATATTTACAATTTTAGTATTTTCATTAAGTAGGGACTTCGTTTATACACAAACCCTATTTTTGTAGTGAAAACGTGTATAAATGAAAATTGGAAAGTTATTATTTAAAATTTGAGCGATTGCTTTAATTTATTTTTGACAGTCACTAAATCAATCAATATTAAAATAATACCATATAAATTATAAAATTTTTTCAAAGAAATTCCGTAGCCAGAAGATTAAAAAATATAAATAATCGTAATTTTAGTATCCTTAGAAATAATGTGGTCAAATGAATATTTCATTATTTCTAATTCATCATTTAAATTTATTTGAAGCTTAATTTGATAAAAATCTTGGAGTAATATTGGCGCCAAGGGGTGTCATTTTATTTTCAAAATGTGTTAGGGGTAATTGTAGTTGTTCAATCAACTCCTTCCTAAACTATTGTATTTTATTGTATTGTATTGTATTTTAGACCACCTGTGTACCCATGGCGACGACTATGTTAGTACTGTACACAATGGTTGAAAATCAATGAGCAGGTGAGATCTATTGCTAAAACTACTCCTCATTTTATTTTTCTTACGGGTTCTGGACTGCCGGTAGAAGGTCTTACGTCATTATTCATTATCTATTTATATTGTTGGATCATTGAAATCCCTTCATTTAACTATGGTCCTTATTTCTGGATGTTTTCTATTGTTTTCTTCAAAAATTTGAGCAGTGATCGGCCCTTATTTCTAAGTTAATAAAGGTTGTTCCACGCTTCCCATAATATTTGAATTATTTTTCCAAAAATTTGAGCAGGGATCTGCCTGTAATTCTAGTCTTAACCTATGTTTGACCAAAGTTATTTCCAGCGACGAACCCGTGGAGAAACCTCCAAGCAGATCCCACCAGCTGGTGCTTAAGACTCTCGAGGACTCCACCGGTATAATGCACGAGGTATCTAATAACCGGGGACCCTCTAAAATCCCGCAACACATGAAAATATTTATAAAAATTAATTTAGAAATAATTATTAAACAAAACGAAAACAAAATAACAATAAAAATTAACTAAGACAAATGGATTATAAAATTTTATTAAAGCATGACATTACGTAACAATGACATTACAAAAAAAATTTACACATAAGTATTAAATAACCAAATTCAATACCTGATGGCATAAAATAGAAAACTGAGAGCATATGTTTACTTTCTGAAAATCAAGTTGTGGTGTTGAAAAAACTAGTATTCTAACTGAATTTTCAATCAGTATTTATACTGATTTTGATTGTGCATATATGCATTCTCTGCCATTATATCCAATCAGAATGCAGTAAAATTGGAATTACTTTTGCATGCATGCATGAGTGTGTGCAATTATTAATTTTTTAAATTTAATTGATTCAATTAATTAATTATTTAATTTTTATTAATTTCAATAGTTTAATTTTATAAATTTTATAATTTAAATAATTTTAGTTAATTTTATTTTAATTTTTTATTAATTTAGACAATTTGATTCGATAAATTTCATAAGTTACATCATTCTAACTAATTTTAATTTGATTTTTATTAGTTTATCTATTAATAAAAAATTTTTAGTTTCAATTTTTTTAAAATTTATTCATCTCTTTATTTTATTATACGAGTTTTATTGATTCTTAATGTGTTATGTAATTTATTTTATTTATTTTATATTAAACCTTGATCATAAATTTTATTCAACCTTGTGCGGTTTTGATGTTAGGTATTTTCGATCCATTAAAACAAACTCTCAATTCTCGGTTTGAGCCCAACAGTAATTACAAGTCTCGCCAATACCAGGGAAAGGTTCAAAGATTATCTATTGATTTATTATTTGTCATTTTCCGAAATCCTTGACTAAAGCGATATCATCTTAACTAGATTTGGAAATTAATTTGCAAAACTGTCACGGCAAATGAAGTTTTAAACTAATATTAAACTACTACCTTAGATATTAGGGAAACAGAACCGTAAGCTACATCTAAGAATTAATTACAACGCAAGATTTAGATGACTATGAGTGATTTAAAATCTTCTATTTTTATTTTAAATGCCGTTATATGTAGTGCTTGCAATTCTGAAATCTTAGGATCGCGCAATTTTTCAGTTTCCCGAAATCCTGGGTTTCTTAAATGTGCATTTTTTTTCTATGTTGAAACGAAAATTTTGAAATTTTTTAATGAATTCTAAGTATTTATTACTTTACTTTTACTGTAAATAAATATGGAAAATTATTTTGATTTTGTGAAACAAAAAATACTTTTTAACTTATCCTTCTATTTGTTAAAGACCCATTTAAGTCTTGTCGTAAGAAAGAGTAAATCATTGTCGCTCTTTGTGTATTGACCTACAGTAGCAACTAAAAAAATCGCATCATTATATTTTTTTGAATAATTTGATTCAATATAAATTAATTATTAATAATTTGCATTTCGATCAACAACAGTTGGCATATTATTTCATAAAGATTGAACTAACCAACCTGACATCGAGTGAGAAATGTCTATGAATATTTTTTTTAAAAAATAAAATAATTTTTCCGGATTTTTTTCAGTAAATTTAAAGTAGTAAATACTTATAATTCTTTCAAAAATTTCAAAAATTTTTTTTCGAACATATAATAAAATGCTTTTTGCCGCTACTATACAATACAATTTTATACTTATAATCGAATAAGCGAATAAAACATATAATTAATATAGCTCTGGCTCTATATAGAAGGTAATAAAATTTAGTTTTTTTAAAATCATTTTATTAAATCATTGTTTTTAAAATAAATGATATTTTTATTTTTTGTTAAATTATTAATAATAATTATTAATAAATTATTAATAATAAAAATATTTTAATGCATTGAACTATTCTTCCTGAGACACTTGCACGCCTAACAGTGTTTGATTGGTTGTCATTTAATGTAGTTCTTTCTACAATAGATTTAGGTGCCCCTTTACTGCCATGGGTTCAGAAATCTGCCAACGTCAGTAAACAAAATTCGTAATAATGTTGTAGAGTACTGCAAAAAAAATAATACAAATTGAAGGAAAAAAAGAAAACAGAATTCGGGGTAGGAAAAAAGTTTTCTTTGCCTTTTGACGAATGAAGGTTACTTTGAAATTGGCGTACATGGAGCGAATTCTCAGTTCTGGAATTTAGGTTTAGTGCGACTAGTCGCTTCAATGCCAACAGAAAAGTACATTGAAATACTAGAAATAACTTCAAGAGCATAGTCTTGATTTACGCAACAACATTGTGGCTATAATGACGGATTGATCTAGTATAATGAAAATAGTTGGAAGGCTGCTGGTTGTTAATCAAATATTATGTTTTGTCCGCGGTGTACAACTTATAGTAATTGAGGTTTTATATCAAAAGGGGGAATTTGCTAAAAATCTACCAGAATTTCAAGATTAGGTTTCTGACGATTATTAGTTCGAGGAAGAGGAAATTGAGGAAGATTTACATGACTACGATGATAAAAATAAAAGACTTCAAAGTGAGATAACTGAAGTTCATTGGTTAGTCATCAAAAAGATACAAAATAGCGATTACAATGTTTAGAACGATACAGATGTTGAATTTTGAAAACAATTATCTTTAATAGTGGATTGCAAAACAAGATGGAACAGTCTTCTATCAATGCTTGAACGATTATACCAAATCAAAAATTGTATACAAAAAGCAATATTTGATATATAGGGGCCGGGAAAAAAATTTCGTTTTTCTACGTCGATGAAATCATATCAAAATCTAAAAAGATACAATTCAAAAGATATATTTGTGAAAATCGTATGTGCAAGTATACTAAAGTGTAAGCTATATACAAGACCAGTGATTCTCAACCACTGTGCCGCAAAATTTTAGAAATATAATATATCGAAATAATTCCAAATAAATTCATAAAAAATGCCATGAAAATACAAAAAACCCTGAAAATTAATTAAAAATAATTTATAATCAAAATGTTGACTAAAAGTAATATTTAAGAGCTTGAATAATGATCTCATAATTATATAAAATCAAAATTCAAGCCGTAAGTTACTTAAATTTAAAAATCTTACTTGAAAACCATTTATAAAATTGAATAATAAAGTAAATAATTTGTAATTAATCCTTAATAAACGTTTAGTACATATTATTTTATTTCGCACATTTATCATAACTATTTTACGCAGAGTGTTATAGGTAGTAAATAATTTTTAAACTTATCTTTTTCTTTGTGTGCTCCATAATTTTGAAATCGTTAAAAGTGTGCCGCAACAAAAAAGGTTGAGAATCACTGCGCTAGAAAATGAAGTCACATTCTAATTTGAATGATAATATAAATAAATTTGGAAGATATTTGTTGAATTTGAATGAATAATTTACAATTAAATAAATTTTATAAATAAGTATTTTTATAAATCATGTAATTTTTTGAAATTTATATTATTTTTAATTTGAAGACAAAGCTGCAATGACAGTTTAAATTTTTGTTTTCATTGAGAAAACGCTGGTTATTGCGATTTCACGTTATGGGCTCGGCCATAAAATTGCCTCACTGAAACCTGAGCGTTATTATTTTAAAATGTAATTTTTACTAAAAAAAGCTGAAATTCTGTTTCATTAATAAAATTGTTTTGTTTGACATTTGGAAGATTTGGATTAATTACCGAAAATTCCGGTACTGCGAAAAAAATGACAATTATTTTGATTTTTAAATATGATAAATATGAGTGGATCCGTTTTATCTCTAAAATTAAATAAATTATATTATTGGGATATTAACAAATTATCGATAGGAATTCTGTCTCAATCAGGCTCCTCATGTTCAGTCTCAATCAATAACAATCAATAACGAAAATGGCGTCCCTGGTGCCAAAAGAATCCACCACTCCCATTAATTATGTATTTACAGGAATGGAATTGGTCTTGAAGAGTCAAATTAAGATGCAAAGCTATACAATGCTTAACCAAACTTATATTATAACGAAAACCAATTAATTATAAATATTTATTATACTGTGTATATGCATTAATATTGAAAATTTATTTACTCCGTATTTATTAAACCTAAGTTCAGAGTTTTGATCATTAAGTTCCTATTAAGGTTACTATTATAATATATTTGAAAAGATCAAGTGATCAACTTTAACGTTTAACATTGAATTCTAAATAAAAGAAATTAAAGATAAATTAAATTAAAGATTATCATCAAGATCTTTCCAGGCTAAGTAGTATTTTCTATGCTCAAAACTGTTTTCATGATAGTAGGTAGATAGTAGCCCGCGGGAACAATTACCCCCCCCCGGGGGGGGGGGGTAATTGTTCCCAACTTTTTATTACGCAATTGTTCCCAACTCATTTTTTTGCTTTCAGGGATTTTTGGTCCAAATTTTTTTTTATCAGGACTATAGTGAGGGGGTCTCGATGGTCCTGGGATTTTCAATACAAAAAAATTTTTTCTATACAAAAACGTTGGTCCTGGGATTTTCAATACAAAAAAAAATTTTCAATACAAAAATGTTGGTCCTGGGATTTTCAATACAAAAAAAAATTTTCAATACAAAAATGTTGGTCCTGGGATTTTCAATACAAAAAAAAATTTTCAATACAAAAATGTTGGTCCTGGGATTTTCAATACAAAAAAATTTTTTCAATACAAAAAGGTGTCTACACTAAAAAAAAGCCAAGGATTTTTCAGACTATAGTGAGGTGGTCTCCTTGGTCCTGAGAAATAAGTGGTCTACACTAAAAAAGCATGGAATTTTCAGAATATAGTGAGGTGGTCTCCTTGGTCCTGAGAAATAGGCGGTCTTCAATAAAAAAGCATGGAATTTTCAGACTATAGTGAAGGGGTCTAGATGGTCCTGGGATTTTCAATACAAAAATCCGACTATCAATAAAAAAGCATGGTAATTTAAGGTCTCAGGATATTTTCAATACAAAATCCGACTACCACTAAAAAAGCCAAGGATTATTCACATTATAGTGAGGGGGTCTCGATGGTCCTAGGATTTTCAATACAAATAAAATTTTTTCAATACAAAAATCCGACTATCAATAAAAAAGTATGGTAATTAAGGTCTCAGGATATTTTCAATACAAATAGGTGGTCTACACTAAAAAAGCCAAGGATTTTTCAGACTATAGAGAGGTGGGTCTCCTTGGTCCTGAGAAAAAGGTGGTCTCAATAAAAAAGCATGGTAATTTAAGGTCTCAGGATATTTTCAATACAAAATCCGACTACCACTAAAAAAGCCAAGGATTATTCACACTATAGTGAGGGGGTCTCGATGGTCCTAGGATTTTCAATACAAATAAAATTTTTCAATAGAAAAATCCGACTATCAATAAAAAGCATGGTAATTTAAAGTCTCAGGATATTTTCAATACAAATAGGTGGTCTACACTAAAAAAGCCAAGGATTTTTCAGACTATAGAGAGGTGGGTCTCCTTGGTCCTGAGAAAAAGGTGGTCTCAATAAAAAAGCATGGGTATTTAAGGTCTCAGGATATTTTCAATACAAAAAGGTGGTATACACTAAAAAAGCATAGTAATTTAAGGTCTCAGGATATTTTCAATACAAAAAGGTGATCTAACACTAAAAAAGCGTGGTAAATTTTTAAAATAAAGTAAATAATGGGTCTAAAAAATTGAATTACAGTAAATTATGTGCTAAGATTTTTAAATTAAAGTAAATTATGGTCCTAAAAAATTAAATTAAAGTAAATAATGGTCCTAAAAAATTAAATTACAGTAAATTATGGGCTAAGATTTTTAAATTAAAGTAAATTATGGTCCTAAAAATTAAATTAAAGTAAATTATGGTCTAAATAAGTAAATTAAGGTTCTAAAAATTAAATTACAGTAAATATGGTCCAGATTTTTCAATTAGATTAAATTATGGTCCTAAAAAATTAATTAAAGTAAATAATGGCTCAAATTTTTAAATTAAAGTAAATAATGGTTCAAAATTTAAGATTAAAGTTAATTAAGAGCTCAACTAAGTAAGTTAAGGTTTAAATTTTGAATTAAGTAAATTATGGGTCTAAAAATTAAATTAAAGTAAATTATGGTCTAAATAAGTAAATTAAGGTTCATATTTTGAATTAAAGTAATTATGGGCTCAGATATTTGAATTAAGTTATCAATGGGCTCAAATAACTAAATTAAGGTTCAAATTTTTAAATTAAAGTAAATAATGGTCCTAAAATTAAATTAAAGTAAATTATGGCTCAAATTTTTAAATTAAAGTAAATAATGGTTCAAAATTTAAGATTAAAGTTAATTAAGGCTCAACTAAGTAAGTTAAGGTTTAAATTTTTAAATTAAAATAAATAATGGTTCAATTTTTAATTAAAGTAAATCAAGGTCCAAAATTTTAAATTAAAGTAATGAATGGGCTCAAATAACTAAATTAAGGTTCTAAAAAATTAAATTAAAGTAAATAATGGTCCAAATTTTAAAATTAAGTAATCAATGGTAAAAAAAAAATTTTAAATTAAAGTTAAATAAGTAAATTAAAGTAATAATTTTTAAATAAGTAAATTAAAATAATTGTAATAAGTAAATTAAAGTAAGATTTTAAAATTTATTAACAAAAAGTTGAAATAATAGAAGGTGTTTGAGAATTGAAATTTTTTAATGAAAATTTTTATGAAATAATTTTTTAAGTTAATTTTTAATAGAAATTTTTATGAAATTTTTTTCAATGGTAATTTTTAATGGAAATTTTTATGAAATATTTTTCAAAGACAAATTTTAATAATAATTCAACAACAAACCAACAACTTAGTACCAACAACCAGATACCTACAACTAGTACTAACAACTAGTTACCTGATACCAAGTACCTACAACTAGTTACTAACAGCCAGTTACCTGCTACCAAGTACCTACAACCACCTAACAAATACTTACAACCAAAAACAAACAACCAACTAGGTACCATCTACCAAGTACCTACAACCACCTAACAAATACTTACAACCAAAACAAACAACCAACTAGGTACCATCTACCAAGTACATACACCAACAACAACCAAGTACTAAGCATTATCAACCAACTACTAAGTACTAACAACCAAAATCAACCAACTAGGTACTAGATAGCAAGTACTTACAACAAACATCAACCAACTAATAAGTACTAACAACCAAAAAAAACCAACCAACTAGCTACTAGATATCAAGTACTTACAACCAACTACATACCAAGTACTAACAACAGTTACCTGCTACTAAGTACCTACAACCATCTACCAAGTACATACAACCAAGTACTAAGCATTATTAACCAACTACTAAGTACCTTCAACCGACTAGCTACCACCTACCAAGTACCACCAACAACGAGATACCTACAACTAGATACTAACAACTAGTTACCAGATACCTACTACTCACAGCCGTCAACAACCAGGTACTAAGCATCATAATAACAACTAGATATTTAGTACTAAGCACTGTCAACCAGATACCAAACACTTACAACCAGATGACCACATGAAATTATTGGTTAAATAAGTAAATTAATGTCTAATTTTAAAATTAAGTAATCAATGGTCTAAAATATTAAAGTTAAGTCAATTTAAGATGAAAGTTTTCTGGATTTTCAATGTTAATTTTAGATGCAAATCTTCGTCAATTAATCAATGACCACATGAAATTATTAGTTAAATATGAAAATAAGGGTTATAATTAGTTGTTTAGTAAATTATGGTGTAAAATTAAGAAATAAAGAATAATTAGGTAAATTAAGGATAAATTAAGGAAAATTAAGGTTCAAAATTTAAAATTAAGTAACCAATGGTTCAAATTTTAAATTAAAGCTAAATAAGTAAATTAAAGTAAGATTTTTAAATTTATTATCAAAAGATTGAATAACCACCAACTTTTTGAGAAATGTAATTTTTAATGAAAATTTAAATGGAAATTTTTTTTAAGTTAATTTTAAATGTAAAATTTTTTAAGTTAATTTTAATGAAATAATTTTTTAAGTTAATTTTAATGAAATTTTAATGGAATAATAATAATAATAATAATATAATAATAATAATAATAATAATAATAATAATAATAATAATAATAATTCAACAGTTCCCAACAATCGGTTACTAAATATTTTTAACTAGATGCTAACAATACTTTGAACATGATACCACGTACTAACTAACTCTCAAACAACCAGATACCAACAACTAGTTACTAACAACCAACTAAGTATTCTTTATTGTATTTTATGAAATGTTTTTAAATTAATTTTTTATCTGTCTTCAAAAATATGTTTAATTACAATCAATAGAAAACCTTTCAAAATGTCTAAATTTAACAAACATGTTGATTTTCATCAAAAAACCACAACTCAATCACTTTAAAACACCACGTGAAATTCAAAATAATTTAAATTACAATGAAATACTAATGAATTCTAATTTACAAAAACATCTTCTTTTAAATGATAACTACTGACTTATTATTGCAAAGTAAAAATCGCATTCAATAATTACTTATTGTTGATTCAGTTTTATTATATATACTCTGAGTTTATCCGACAGGATGTTTTGACCCCCTAAGGGTACAGGTCGTAAGGGTACTGGTAGTAAGGGTATTAGTCGTAAAGGTACTAGTCGTAAGGGTATTGGTAACACTCAACCCCCCACCTACCCATTAACTAGCTACTAAGTACTAACAACCAGCTAACAACTAGATACCATGTACTTACAACCACCATCAACCAGGTACTAAGCATTATTAACCTACAATTATATAACAACAATCAGTAAACAACACTCTACCAACTATTAAATACAAGATACCAACAACTAGATACCAACAATCAACTAACCACACATAAAAATAATAGCAATTAAATACAAAATATTATTCATCACATACACTATCTTCTTATCAAAATCTAAAAAGTCAATCAGATACCAACTACCAAGTACCAAGTACTAACAACCAACTACCTACAACCAACAACTATGTACTAACAAATTGATCTTTAAAAGAAAAATACTCATCACTTGAAAAATTAGATGGAAAATTAATTGAACTCAAGACATCAATAACTTGGTAAAAATTGATTAAATAATTGCAAAAATTTAAATTTATTCAAAATAAATATCATAAAAATTTAATTAATAGACAAGAATTCTATTCATTAATCATCCAGTAAAAAAAAATAGTACTGACCATTCAAGTTGAATCAACTAAGTTAATAAATTAATAAGATAAGATCTAATAGATAATTGATTTAGATTGAATAAATTATTTGAAATAAAATTAATTTTAATTATTTTTTTTTAAAAGTAATACATGTACTCAAATTGATTGACTGATTGCTCAATATATTCAAAAATCAGTATAAATTCATTACAATTATCAAAGTCATCAATCTACAATAAAAATAATTATCATAAAATTCCAAGAGACTAGAAAACTAACAAACCAGTAATTCATTCAAATGATAATAATTGGTATATCCAAGTGAATTCTCCAATAAAATCATCTAAAAAGAATCATTTCCCTTAAATATATCAATATTTAAAGATTGGTATCTTATCGATAAGTACTTGTTAAAGATCATATATTCACCTCAAACTAACAAGATTCCTTAAAATCTCTTAAATGACTATATTTCTACCCTTAATCCATATTATTACAAATAATTCACTAAAATCATCTAAAAAGCATCAAATTTCCCTGAAATAACTATATCTTTAAAGATTAGTATTTTATCGATAAATATCCTTAAAAGGTTATATATTTACCTCTGACTAATAAGATTGCTTAAAATCCCTTTGTAATGAAATACTATAATTCTAACTTTAATTCCTAGTATCACGAATATTTCCTTATAAAACATGTAAATAATTTGGTCATTAACTCTAAATAATTTATAAAAATCTAATGATAAAAACCGGTTATAATAAAATTTTTGTTAATCACTGTAATTTTTGTAAATCACTGTACTCGAATTTAAAATAAATATAACTGACTAGGTCCCATTGAAAGATTAAATTTATCCATTTCAATAAAATAACTTTCTTCAAATGGTCAACTTTTGTCGTTGTCCGTCTAAATAAAGATAAAAATAATTTAAAGTTGATATCAATCCCAATTATCTGTAAAGATTTCATTGTCAAAACAAGTAAATCGATCATTATCCTACTTAATAAAACATTGTTCTAAATTAATTTACTGTGCATTAATCACAACCTAATAAAACGATATAATTATTATTGATTCATAACTGACTAATGTATTGACATTTCCCTTAAAACATTGATATTTTACCAACAATCTCCCTTACAATGATATATTCCCATCTTAACCCATCCTTAATTAAATTCAATCGACTATATCTCCCTTACAATGATATATTTCCACCTTATCCGATCTTTCATTAAATTTAACCGACTACATCCCCTCAAAAGATCATATTTTCCCATCTTAACCGATCTCTCATTAAATCCTACCAACTATAACCCTTAAAAGATCATATATTCCCACCTTATCCGATCTCTCATTAAATCTAACCGACAATATCCAATCTTATCCGCTCTCTCAGCAAATATTTCTACCCTTTTAAACATCTATCCGATTATATCCCTTAATTTCCTTAAAGATTCCACCCACTTGAGCCCTTTAATATATATCAATCCTCTTAATATCCTTAGAGAACTTCAAAAATATGACTTTTCATAAAACTGTTAAAGACACCAAATATTCTTCCATTGACATAATTTAGTAGCTATGTAGTAAGAGTTCACTAAAAGATCAAAAATCAATATTTTCTACAATTATTTCACCCATCAAATACCTAACTGGAGATGATATATATTAATTGATGATAATTCTTCAGCTATTCAACCAATCATTTTCAAGCAGTAACAGCAAACTAAATTTCTGTATATCCTACAATAATTATCAAGTAAATTTAAAGTCCTTGATAGGTTAACTGTTTCTTAGCTTATGTTTTTTAAAGTTCATCAAAGTGTAAATATTCTTAGAAAAATATTGAAAAATTATTTATTCAAATACATTACAAAGTTATCATCAAAAATCACTTAATTATTTACCTAATTGTCAATGAAATTAATTTTTATTTAAAAAACTATTCAATAAATACAACTAATTATCAAGAAATTAATTAAATTTATCTATTAAATTTATCAGTCAACATGAAATTCTTAGAAAATTATTCAATATCCTCATAAAAATTTATCCACTTGATTATTGTACAAACTCTAATTATTAACATTGAAAATAAATTTTATTTAAAATTAAAAAACCAATCAATAAAAATACATTCAATTATCAAGAAATTAATTAAATTTACCTTAGAATTAGCATTAAATTACAGAAATTCACAAAAATAATGGAAATTCACAAAAATGATAAAAATTCACAAAAATAATAGAAATTCATGAAAATGATAGATATCCACGAAAAATTACGGAAATTCATGAAAATATTAGAAATTCACAAAAAATGATGGAAATTCATGAAAATGATAGAAATTTACTTGAATAAAACCATCAACTCTAAAAATTATCAATGCCTTAAACAACAAATTTGTCTAAATAATCATTCAAATAAAAGCATTAAATACCTTTACGACTAATACACTTACGACATGTTGAATGTGAGTAGTACCCTTGTGAGCAATACCCATAGGGGGACAGAATATTTTTTCGGATAAACTCAGAGTATATATTAATTAACTCATTCAAATTTATCATTGAATCAGTAAAATTATCATAAATTTCGATAAAAATTCTAATGTGGTAAGCAATGAAAAGAGAAATATTCTTTAAACTTAGATAAAACTAACAATGAAGGTGGTAAGAATCATTAAAGTGAGAAAATTATTCATTACTCGATGATAAATTCAAATGGATGAAAATAATTGGTAGAATAATTTATTAATGGGCATAGATAAGAAAAAAGGTTGATAAGAATGGAAATATATTAATTGAATTTATTTAAAATTATTCATAAAATTCATAAAAAAAACTTTTAAAAGAAATATTTGTGGAGATGTTTTAGGTGAAAATTAATCAAAATCGGCGGAATATAATTGATTAAATATCGAGGATGGGGGTTATAATTAATGGAAAATCAATGGATACAAATGATTAAATAGTGGAAAATCCGGGAATATAAGTGATTAATTAATGGAATATTGAGAATCGGAGGAATATCAATGAGAAGGATATATAATTTAAACTAGTTTATTACATAACAAGTCGCGACTAGTTTATTACATAACAAGCTGTAAATGGTATTTTACCAACATTTTTAAAGTATGTAATTTAATTTTAATTTTATTTTTAAATTGTACATATTTTGAATATCATTCTATTGTTTAATTCCGATAATAAGTATAAAAAGTCTATAATGATTAATAAATTAATATCTTGTTAACATTTACCAGAGAATTTAAAAAACTTTACTTAAAATTTAGTGAAGTATTTAATTTTGATTGTACTTTATAAGACATATATTTGAGTATTAACTTATTTTGATTGAAGTATCACATTTAATATTATGATTTTTTTTTCTAAATTGAAATATTTTAGTGTAGAATAGTTAATTTGATAATAAATAGAATACAATATTAAAGGACTTTTTGAAAAAAAAGTTACTTTCTACTGCCTAATCAATAAGTTTAAAAAGTTTAGAACTGTTAATAAATCAATTTCTTATTCGCATTTACATATAAATTTTTTATTTTTAAATTAAAGTATTAAATTGATGATTTAATTTTAATTGTATTTGAATGATACATTTAATTTACTTTGATTGAAAGGAGTAATATAATTCATATTATGATATTTTTTTTCGAAATATTTAGTGTAGAATAGTAAATTTAATAATATATAGCT